>CACRXP010000692.1:67638-234285 GCA_902702965.1 Spirometra erinaceieuropaei | reverse complement strand
AGGAGACGTCGGACATAACCGTTACCTTAAGCCAAGCCCTAAAACCCTAACCCTATCCTCAACCCCAAATCCAAATCATAGCCCAAGCCTGGAAACCCTAGTCCCAAGAATAACCCAACTAGCCAATTCCAACCCTTACCCAAACCCTAACATTGAGCTTCAAACGGGCAAAACTTATGTCAATAACGCCATTGAGGGTCGAAATTCGCTTCCTGAATAACCACTTTCGCGACGCACAGCCAGACGGACCGCTATGAAAACACACAGGGGGGTTACATACCCTACCCTTGCCGTCTTCAATTAGCCAATGCGCTTACCACCTGCTAAACGCCAAGTCCAGCCCCACAAAAAGGGGACAATGCAGGCGGAGGGCGGCTACCCATCGTGTGTCTTGTATCAACGCCCACAGCCATCACAGTGTCAGCGGTCTGAACACTGTTCCACACGGACTGCGCTGTTCTGGGATATTTGTGCCGGAAGGCTTACATGGAAATGTTATCAGAAACACAAGTACAATCAATTGTTGTGTCAGCTACAAACGAGAAAAAGGGATCAAACGGAAGGAAGAAGGGTGAAGAAAAGAGGTGTTTTTACGTTATCGCTGGAGAGCTCGGCGTGGCTATCGCTCACCGTCCGACAGCGTCCATGCGCAAAAAAATCATGCGAGTGAAGGATCGCCTAGACGTGGGAGAACAATCGGGTGTCGTCTATGAGATCCCATGTCGGGACTGCCCTCGCCACTACACAGGACAGACCGGACCACGACGTAGCTCACCAATAACGGAGCATAAACGGGCGGTCCGGAGAGGCGACTCGTTGTCTCAGGTCGCCACTCACACTCTGGAGGAAGGCCACAACTTCTCGAGCACGCGGATAGTAGCGCGGGCCAACAATAGGACAGGACGAGAACTGTTAGAGGCCTGGGTGTCTGACACCAACTCTATTAACAGGCACGTTGACATACCTCCCTGCTATCACGCGCTCCGTGACCGAGACCCGATTCCCAGCCAAGGGTGCACGCAGTCACGCCACAGTAAGACGGCGTGGGACTCAACTTATCGCGAATACCACCCTCTACACTCATATCTCTCCCCTCCCTTCATGGCTTGATTACAAAAACTGCTCATTTGGCGTCGCATTCTCACAGTCTCTGACGCTGGCCTCCTGTACGAGACCAAAAGTTCGGACTAATACGCCTACTGTCCCATAGATCGTGTGTTCATCTTCTTTATAAATTGACCAATGCTTCGACATCATTCTACTGCCATTGCGGCTATCGTGAAGAAGGAGAACTCCCTCCGCCCACCTAGTCGCAAGTAAACTATTCAAAAATATAGTTTGGCTAAGACTGACCGGGCGGGGGGGGGAGGAGAGGGGGACAGACTTACGCTTGAGGTAGGTCTCAGGTTGGCATGGCTCCGATACCGAGCCAGCATCCACCGGCGCCCGTCGACCATCCTGACCTGCGAACCGCATTCGCAGCTCACGCTGTTGGTCCTCGGCAGCACTGCTGCTTGAGAAGGCCCCGTGACTGCCCAGGGGAGACTCAGAACCCTCTGAACTGAAGGCTTCTCTACGATGACTCAACTGGCCGCCCGCTTTGGTCTCATAGTGGCCACTCAGACGAGGGCTCATCTCTGTTAGTCCACGTTCGTGGATGGCGGCGCTTGTTTCGGAGATGGGTCTGTCATCGGCGCGATGTCTGGGTCGTCGCATACGCGGATCCAGCATACCGCTGTCATTGGTGAAGGCCCTCTGTCTGCTACCAGCCCTTGTAGTCGACATCCTCGCATACGGGTCAAACTCTTCGTCCTCCAAGGGACGACCCAGACGGTGATACATTGACTGGCGTCGAGTCCCAAGGCTGGACTGGGTCACTCTTGGCGGTGGTGGAGGTGGACTTATCTCGTGCCCGTGGGCTGCGGGATATTGGTTCACGTAGGACCACGTCTTCTCCTCATCACTGACTGACCGATGGCTGTTGAGTGGGGGTATAAATGATTCAGTAAGATCGCAGTTGGTAGCCAGGCACTGTACGTTGATACTGTCGACGCACTTACTTGTTATCAGTGGGTGTGTTTACCTTGCCTAGGGAACTGGTTATCAGTAGGTGTGTTTCTACTGCGTGAGGTAGGTCGGCCGTTTCGGTCAGGCTGTTGGGTTTACTGAGGGTTACGGTTAGGAGTAGGTTACGTTTGAGGATTTACGTTATAGGGTCCGGCTTCAGGGTTAGGGTTACCGGTTAACGATTAATGCTTAACGGCTAAGGCTAGGGTTAAGGACAGGGTTATGGTTTGGGTTAAGGTTTTGGTTAGGGTTATCCTTTCGCTATTTACCGTTGAAGAAGGAGACACGATCGCTGGGACGAGAGCTTTATTATCCTGACGTTTCGGATTCCTGCTCGAATCCATCATCAGAGACAACAGCAGATACGGGTGATGGGTTCGGGCAGGAATCCGAAAAGTCAGGCTAATAAAGATCTCGTCCCAGTGATCGTGTCTCCTTCTTCACGACTGTTTCCTGAGACTCGTCTCTTCGCTTATATTGACACTATTTACCTCTTTCATTTTCCGCGGGACTGTTTTCCATTTCTGCCATTACTCTACCTTACTAAAACTTCCTAACAATTTTTTTCGTTTACTTTATTCTTCCCCGAAACTCTAGCTTTCGTCCAAGAGCACTTCCACTTACCCCACTGATATAACCCCTTTCTCGTAAGACAGGGACCTCGTCGTCTGCCTCCCCATTTCTGGCTACCACCTGCGATCTAACAAATGATTCTTTACAGTTGTATTTTTACTTGGAAAAGGACAGACGCCGTCAGTGCACGCGTTAGCAAAATACTCAGTTATAAAAGAACAGGTGTAAGGTCGATCGTAAATGCCCAGAAAGCATACTTCACCGACAGGAAAGATGGCAAACACTTTGGCTACAGGTTAAATTCATCCAGGTGGCCATGCTGACTAATTGAAAACAAACTGGAGTCAATTAAAATGCCTAGTCTGGAAGAATGCCATTTTGCCCAATTTTTCAAAACACTCAACGGTAAGACGGAGTTGTATGACCCCTAACCAGGACATGAGGAGCCGTCTGCCATAGGGGTGGCTTTGTGGCCAACTTCCAGTGACAGTAGGGTCAAAGTTATTCTAAGCATTAAGTTTAAGGCTAGGTTTAAAGTTAACAGTAAGGTAAGTGAAGACCAAGTTCTGGGTTAAGGCAGGGGCTGCTGTTCATTACAGAGTTACAGTTTTGGGTAGGGTTAAGGCGAAGATTAGTGCGACGGTTCAACTTTTATACCAGGCATATCGTTGGGGTTAGGATACGAGATGATTTTGTCCTTTCAGGAATTATACGCAGGTCCACCTTTACTACTCGGACGTAGCGTTCCTTTTCCCATGCCTTGTTTAGGGGGCTATATAAGTCAGTCCCACTCATCCAGCGCACTTTTATATGACTTTTTACGAATGGCCAAGATGAATGCTCAAAGGAGACAGGCGACAAGGGAGAGTCTGTTCGGAAAGTCATTTCTGAAAGCTCTACATGCTTATCTTTACTTTTTGATTCGTCGTTTAGAAATTAGTACGACGTGTTTCACGATATACGCTAGAAAACAAAGCGCACGCGCCTGTCATCCACATCAGAGCCACTTTTAAGAGAGGGATTTGAAACTGAAAAGCCCACTGACTCATGGACTTAGGCTTGGTATGAAAAAATGTTTGAGGATGAGGAGAGTATCCGTCACATTGCACCCTATTCCATCAGCAGTTGACGAAGAAGTTTGGACTTTTAACCAGTGCGTGGGAGGAGTGGGCGAGGTCAACCTCTGGGAATCCATCCTCAAGGCAAATGAACGCATTCCTTGGACAAATAAATCTATCACGACACGATAATGGTTGCAATCTAAAATATTTCCAACCAACGGGAAAACTCAGTCCGTATGAGACTATTTTGGAGTGACGGGAGAACGGAGAGCCCAGTTGCGATGACTATCTCTTATTGTTGCCTTTATGGCATTCGCACGCAGGTGAGCTGAGAGCTACTCCATAGAGAAACCCAATCAAAGGGTCTGAAGGCGAGTTTTAACAAACCATGGACCTCGCAGACTGGTATGCGCTGGCAGCTCCCAGACACCTGGTCCCCTGCCGGTAGGTGCACTTGCGCTCCCGCTGGGTATACAGGTGGTGGGCATGGCTGCCCAGTCATCCTCCTCGTCCCTTTGACTCGTCGTGGTGCTGTTGTTGGTTAAAATCCTGGTCAAATTTTGTGTGGATCAGGTGCTGTGGTGTACGCCTAGATGCGAGCCCGGCCGTGCCAGCCACCTGCGTCCTCCCTCGCCTGCGGTCTTCTTGACTCTGTCTTGTCACCGGGTCCACGTAGGGGAGAAGGAGTGAGTGCGGTAAATACCGCGCAAGTCTACCATCACTATAAACTAATCCACGCGCAAGTCATCGTGTCTGCTGTACCTTGCTGTGTAGCATGCGGTGGACGTCGTCACAATCGACGGTAGAACTGGCATAAAAACCCGATACGTGCTGTGAGGACCGAGTTGTGGGTGGCACGCGTAGACGAGCTGTTTGACCTGAAGAAGGAGACACGATCGCTGAGACAAAAGCTTTATTAGCCTGACGTTTCGGATTCCTGCTCGAACTCATCATCAGAGACAAAAGCAGATACGGGTGGTTCATGCACAAGGGACTGCAGTATGCATAGGATGCAGTCGCCCTGCTACCGCATACCTATGGCTGATTGGGTGGTTGCTGTTGAAGTTCAGTACCTGCATCGTATTTGTCGCTTTCCTGAACGCTTTGATCTTTAATCCACCACAATCTTCGCGGCATACGAGGACATCCAGGAAACCCAGCTGGTTATTCTCCTCCTCCTTCTCCATCGTAAACTGAATGTCCGGAAAGACGGCGTTGGGATTTTTTTGAATGTCAGCACCTGACCCCTTGTGCATGAACAACCCGTATCTGCTTTTACCTCTGATGATGGGTTCGAGCAGGAAACGTCAGGCTAATAAAGCTCTTGCCCCAGCGATCGTGTCTCCTTCTTCAAGACTACTTCCTGGGACTCGTCTCTTCGCTTCTATTGAGCTGTTTGACTGTCAGACACTGCGCCGGAGCCCGTCTCTGTCGCTTCGACATTGTCTTGCCATCAGAGAAAAATGTTAAAGGATGATAGAGGACGCAGGGTTCTGTGCAAGCCCGCCTCAATATCGTCCGCTTCGCGTACCACGAAACTCCCTGGTTCACAACAAACACCTCACCAGGACTTTAACTGATAACAACTAGTCAGAAAGACAACGATGGCCGGACAAGCACGAACAAGACCTGCATACCCGGGGGGAGTGCACGCGCATCTATCGGCAGGAAACTAGGCGCCAGAGAACTGCCAACGCGCGCCAGGCTACGAGGACCATGGTTTGCAGAATCATGGCATAGCAGACGGAGGCGAACATCAAGAGTCGTGCATACAGACACTCCCAAAACGGCTTTAGATGAATGTCCAGAAAATTGGTTGGTGGACTCCAAGGCCCGTCAGTCACTCAGTCCGTTTCCATCAGCGCCCGCCTTAGACCCGTCTGGCCACTTACACAGGGTAATTGTGAAAGAGAGAGTGAGTGAGGTAGACAGTGTTGTCGACAGCCATCATGTCTGGCGACCTTGTTTAAGGCCTCGTTGCTTCAGGATCGCTCACCTTCACAGCGGGCGGTCCCAGACAAGTCGTCCGACTTCATCTCGGACGCACGTGCGTCCACAAGGTTGCAGCTGCCTATACGCCACTCTAGCACACCACCCCTGTTACTAACAGCATAAGCCACTTGAACACCACCCCTCGGCAACTGCAACACACTCTGATTCGACACCATTTGAAAAGCGGCTACCGCCACATCCTCACTAACTTTCAGGCCTGACTGAACGCGGTAGGCATTCGCCCTGGCTTCGCCAGTGGCTACTGTCGCCTGAGAGGACAACTCAGGGTTCTGTATACAATAAACCCCTCATTAGGTTGACTTCTGTCTTTTCCTACAATTCGCAATTTGGCCTGAAGATTGTAGCGCCCTGAGTACACTAGCACTGATTAAGCGCTACTACAGCAGAGAAACGCACCCTCAACGGGACAGAGCTTGACCTCGTTATTTGCAAAGATCGAATTAACGCAACCGTACGTCCTGCCACAAGCACAAACAAATGCTGCACTGTCTGCTGACGTAACCCCTGATAGTGAGAGCCTAATATCAGCATCCCTTCCAGACTTTTGCGTAACCATAAATCTTGAAATCCTGTTGGCGTGAAATGCTGTCAATGAGACCGACAAAGTATCTAGTCGGAGAATATATGGATAAAATTAATCAGTAAATGCCAACAGCCCACGGCCGGAGCCCCCTGTTTGTCATAATCACACGTCGCCTTCCCAGAATTCAATTTCGGAGCTGTCATCAGCCTGCGCCGGCATAATCCGATCGATAAATGGAGGAGGTTTAAGGCAGTTAGTTTGCGCGGATTTCTTGCTCACCTGTGCACTGCACCACGCGGTCCTGTGCGATTGGCTACGCCCGCGTAGCCAATGGAGGCCTTGGACATAGCCCTCTGGGAACCATCAGATTGCGAGTCGGAAACAAAGGGCCGCACCGGAGGCTGCACTTTGGATGTCGTTGAGCTTGTTGCTGCCGTGGAAGCGTCAGACATTGGCATGGAGGAAGGCGAGGGTACGGAGAGTTGACTGAAGCAGTCTCTACAGAACCACGAGGACTAAAGAGGAGGAAATCCATTTGTTACTTTAGAATCTGCCGGAGAAAACAAGTAGGATTAGAAGCGCGCCTTTCAGGTTGGACAGAAACGGGTGGGTGCGTGGGTATGCTACGCTGTCTGAATGCAAGTTGCGTGAAGAAGATATCGGTTATCAGTGACATACCCTAAATAATGTGACCCTGAAAAAAGGGTGAGCAAAAAGACTGTTCTCAGTAAACTAACAACAATTAGACCGTCACAGATGTCGTCCACACTGTGTTCAACGGGATGGGCGAGGAGCGGTGACTTGCAAGTGAATTAACTTATAGTGCGGTAGACTTGCGCAGCATCCACTGCACCCTCTCCTTGCTCACCCAGCCTGCTCCAATAGCAAAGTAATGTCAAGACGGTCGGAGGCGGATTCGGGCATAGAGGCTGACGAAGGCATACAGTTCGCCTATGCTTGCCACGACAAGCTGGTCTCTATCGCCTTCACAAGGGCGGTTCGAACGCGAGAAGACTTAAAGCGCCGTAAAGGCCACATTAGGCAGGAATCATCGAGCCTGAATCTTATTCCTGAGGCGGACCGAGTTACATCACCAGCTTACAACCACCAAAGTCAGAAGAATAAGAAGATGTGATCACTGAAACAAGAAGTTCATTGGCCTGACGTTTCAGGTCCCCAACCGAACCCATCATCAGAGACAGTCGCAGATGATGATGAGTTCAAGTGAGCATCCGAAAGATCGAGCAAATAAACTTCTTCATCGTAGTTCATTCTTCTGAACTGCTTCCTGGAACTCGCCTGCTCGCTTATATCGACACCATCCAAGTCATGATTATGGCAAAGGTTAAGTATATGTGCGGGGTAAGGTAAAGCCATGTAGAGCTGCCTACAATATTTGTAAGAGTAGATATTACTCGGTAGAGTTTTTTTATCGGTCCGTTGTCGGCAGGATGACATTCGTTGACTTGTACCACCCCGAGGAGTTGGTGCTGCTGAAATGTCTACATTGGTTCACTGTTCTGCACACCCACACGCAATTCTTGAGTAAGAGGAAAGTTTATTTTTCAAAAAGCTTTCGACACTGAAAGCAGTCAGATAGCAAAAAATACCCAAGATATCGTTAGATGGAATGCCTACGTCTGCCAGTAAAGCGGGGTTTTAAAACGTTGGTGAATTTGTTATACAACAGTTGGCCTTTTCTTACCCGCACATATACTTAATCCTTGACTAGTAACGGGTCGCGGCAGATTAAAGCGTGGCAGATTTATCAAAGCGAGGAATGCGCCGTGAGGATGGATGCTCCGGTGTCGGACTCACTCTCTCGCCCCTCTCCCATGCACCAATCAACTCTCCGCTCCCATCAATCAGCTGATGATGAGATTGAGCGGTGTGGTTGATATGACCAGAGGGCCTACGTCCAGGTGCGCCTCCATTCCCTCCCACGTTCGCCAGCAATTGGTGTCTTGCTAGGACTCGATGCAGCGTGATTAGCGCGTGCCGTCAACCAGTCTGACCCGACAGTTCGACCGTCGTTGCCGACGATGTCCATCGTGTGGTCCACTACGAGACGAAGCAGGTACGGTGACTTACGCGCTAGTTTATAGTAAGTGTAGACTTACGAAGCACCTACCACACTCTCTTCCTCACTCCTCACTTGGAACCGGTGTCAAGAAGACCGGAGGCGGGAGAGAACGCAGGTGGCTGGTACGACCGGCCTCGCACCCAGGCATACCGCCACAGCTCCTGGTCCACAACAAAGACTTGACCGAGATTTTAACCAATAACAGCAGCACCATAACCGGTCAGAAAGACGATGGGGGTGACTTGACAGCCATGCTCATGACCTATATACTCAGCGGGAGCAAAGGTGCGCCTACCGGCAGCGAACCAGGTGCTAGAAAACTGCCAGGACGCACCGGGCTGCGAGGGTCATGGTTTGCTGAGAATGGCATAACGGACACTTACGGACCTTGAGACCCTTCAGTCATTCAGGCCCAAGGCTTGATTAAGTGCGTCTACAGCGCATTCCGTACGGGACTAACAGTAAACGAAAGGACTCTAGAGCACAGCCTACAACACTCATGAAAAACCTGCAACGGAATACAAATCGAGGAGCGTTCAGAGAGCACACATGGTCGACAAGGCAGATCAAGGTGAGTTGGTCTGCAGAATCGAAAACCAACTGTCGATATCCGGCCAGTGCTTTGATTCGACGGTGTAGCGGTCTGAGGAAGAGACACGAATAAACATGCAGCTGTCGCTGTCCAGGTATAGTCTCTCCTTGTATACCAACCTCTGAAAGTGTTCACACGCTGGTTTTCTCAACCTGGAAGATGGCCGCTACTGTATGATTTTTGATAAAAGCCAGATGAATCCTATTTTTACACAGGAACCTGGCCGGGATGCGACCCGATCACATGAAACTGATTCGGGAGCCCAAATTCAGCCTGAATTCCTCCTTCTGAATGTCGCTGTTGCAGTATTTTTAGGCACGTGAGATCCGGTCCGCCGCCCCGCTCCGTGGAAACCTAGTACACGTAAGTAGGTGGGATAACTCGTGAAATATCAGCAGAAAGTCCGAAATGCGTTTTCGTTTCGAAAAGATTAATTGAGTAGGGTTGTAAAACTAATCGTCATGCAGCATAATTATATAATAATTCAGTTACCCCAGGACGCGCGCTTTCGAACAAACATCTTTTTGGCTACATTCAAAAACCATACTCCGTAAAAAATGATTACTTATGTAGCGTGAATTTTTTTATTGATTTTCGATGCCCTTAAAGATTCAATTAAATTGCATTTAAAGCATGCAACAAATATTCATTCTTTTACTCAGTAAAAAATTACGTCGTATTTTAATGTTACACTCTAAGGAAGGGTATAATTCGGTTCTTAGAAGTTTTTAATGGTGAGATTTTCTAATACAGCTAAATGGCCCTTCATAAAACGTCATGTCTTAACATTTACCAATGTGGCTTGTACAGGTAACAATGTGGCTCAAATCCACTGCCTTATTCTATGAACCCTATATTTTCCCCTTTACTACCGCAAAGAAATGTATGGTTTTCCGTACCCGGAAATTATACGGCTTGTAGTTTGGGAACCCTGAGTGCAGGTGTAACGGCAGATTGCGTTCATAATTATTCGGGAATTAGAAAAATTTAATAAAAAACCGAATTATACCCTTCCTTTGAGTGTAACATTGAAAGAAGACGTAGTTTTCCACTGAATGAGCAAAAGAATGAATATTTCTTTCATGCAATATAGCTGAATGTTTAAGGGCATCGTAAATCAATGAAAAAATGCATGCTACTTAAGTATTCCTTTTTTACGGAATATGGCTTTCGCATGTAGCCAAAAAGATGTTTGTTCGAAAGCCGGCGTCCTGGGAAAACTGAATTATTATAGAATTATGCTGCATGATGATTTGTTTAACAACCCTACTTAATTAATCTTTTCGAATCGGAAACGCATTTTGGAATTTCCGTTGAGATTTCATGAGTTAGTCCACTTACTGTACATGCGACTGGACCGTGCGTGGCGCGCGTATACGGACTGTTTAGCATCCGTCCTGGACGAAATGCCATTGTTGTATCATTGGAGTCTAGTGATGAGAAAGAGGGAGTGTGCTTGATGTGTCACAAGTCAGAGGCCTCGCGTTCACATTTAAGAAATCATAATACTACAGGCAAAATCTGGAAAACTAGTTTTTATTGAATAATTTCCTTACCAACGCTTCTTCGGTTGCCTCGGAGAACATAATTTTCTAGTTATTTGACAAAAAATTGGCCAATCTCCCCACGCCTGTAATTTAAAATTAAAAGTCATCCCGTTAGGTTAGTCAACTGCCTTGATTATCACCCTCAAAGTACTCCTTTGGGGACGCGACCATGGCTGTAACTCCGCGGATGGAACAGCTTCACAACTTGGACGTTCCGAATTGATCGATTATTAGAGTTATCGTAACCAATGTAAACATGCTTTTCTACAAACATAATGCATAAAATTGGTTTTTACATTTGACCATATTTTACGACCGATCACTGAGCCTAGCAAATTCAGCATACGCTCAGCCCTTACTCAGGTTAGTTATGAGGATCACATCCCGAGTCAGAGGGACTCAAAAAAAAAGCCAACTAAGCATGCGTTGGTGGAACTTCTCATTAGTTAAATTATGTTCTTACCGTATAGCCAAAGTAATCTGTAAAGAGAAATACTGGTTATAATTTCACGCCAACCTATTTGTGTGAATGCCAAAAAAACCAAGAGTAGGCCTTTGATATCGTCTGCCTAACTACGGTGGGGAAGACATTACAGCATCATAAAACGATTAAGTCCGAGACCTATACGAAAAAGAGTTGATTTCAAACAGACGTCCGAGTTTATCTAACATCGACAAAGTGGATTTGAATAATGACAGTAATAATTGGAATAAAACTGAAAAACCAGCAGGCCACAACGAAACCAGCAGAGTAATCTCATGATACACAACGCTCCCAATGAACCTGCACAGAAAACAGCGCCTTCTGCAGCCACAGAGCCTAAAAGGGCTTGCAGAATCTTAGTGATTCTGAGTGCATCTTCTAATTTTGCGCTTACATGGAAACACGCAGGTCTGCACTTCCGACCAACGCGCACTAAAGCATCAAAAACATCAAGCTAAAATATCGGCAGATGGAGAAGAGCCAGAGGAGATTGCAGGAGGGCGAAGGCAGACAATCGACCATTAGCCGCCCCAAGCTGCTCAAACGGGCGATGCCACGCGCTTGGCTTTCGCTATGGCCGCCTGCCCGACAGAGCGTTGGTCAGCGCACTGATTGGTCCAGCATGGTCGACGCATCTAAGAGCTGATTGGCTGAGAGCATCTACAAGCTAGCAGCCGTCGCAGTCCTGCCAATATGCCATGAGGGCTGGCTGGAAGATGTTTTGGTCTTGCGCAATCACGCCCGTTAAATGAGTGTCCGCGCATTGGTAACGAATGTGTTAGTGCGTTAGATGCCTCTACCTCAACTTAGCCACCCAAAATGGGTTCAGGGCAACCAAAAACTACTAAACGCTGTATTCCGAAGCAGTAACAGTAAATTGTTGACAGTGCAGAATACGAACTAACACATTCAAAAGACGTGCGCTCTGAACTAAACTCGAACCACCCAAGCCATGGATTCGCATTGGTCACGCTTCCAACTGAGCCATTAGAGAGTCGCTATTGGTTGTGCGAGCTTGAATTTCAATCGTCTGCATAGTCAGCAATCAATTGTCATTTACCAAGGAGGAGGGACTAGAAGTGCAAAGAGTCCTGAACTTACTTCCGGACCAAAGTAACCGCCGCATCGAATGCATGTCCGTCGATTACAGTGAGCACAATTATGGCCGGCGTTGTCTGCAAATTTGGTTGTCCGACAGACCTCACAACAATCACCTTGACTTTCGTGCCCAAAGAGGCCAGTGATTGTGCCCAGAAGGTCTCCCGAAATCTTTGAGTGGCGGGGGAAGGCTGATGAGGTCTCATGCGGGGGTCTCCGACTTCGAGTTAGACCGCCGAAAAATTCATCCTTGCAGCGCAACGGGGTTGGACTGTCAGCCGCACTGGACGTGGGTGGCCGTTTTGAATTAGGTAATTGGGGTGCGGCCGCAAGTTGAGGGGGAACTCCAGTGGGATTATTCACCTGAAGAGCCGCGTTTTGGCGGTTAGGGGACAGACGTTGGAACACCTGTGACCCACGGCGGACCATGGTACACGCTGGAGGAGCCAGATTCCGTGATCTTTGAACACACAAAAAAGAGGGGAGCTTTGATTCGATGGTCAGATGTGGTGATGTAGCCCCGCCTGAGGCAAACAAATCCCAGTCACCTCTAATACGGGACCGGTGGTAGTAGGGGTTTTTACAGGTGGGACCGGGAGACGCGCAGGCGACGTTGTCAAACGGTTGTATGCCAAAAGAAAAGCTATTGGGAATGTGGGATTGTACTTTGAGTGGTTGGGGAATAGTTGTCCTAGTCCCTAAGCCTAACCCAAGCTACTAACCATAATCCCTAACCCTTAACCCCAACCCAAACAGTATTGTATACATCAGGTGGGGCTACATAATCACTTCCATGCCCACGTTTTAACGTTAAAAGTAACAACACTAGTGCCTAAATTGAAATGGGTGCAGACATGCTTTTCAGAGTAAACGCAGATCATCAGTACGTCGTTGCAGCAAATTCAAGTTCACTCAACCGTTCGAGGCCATACAGTGAAAGACTGCTATGGCCCCCCAAATCGATCACATTCCACTGCGGAAGATCAGGCAGGACCATAGATGAAAGGAAGTTATCCCAAACTGTAGGGGAGGACGCAGTCTAAACGCTTGCATATAGGCCCACGTGAGCATTCAGATTTTAAAACTTCATTTAGGTAGACGCAAATCTTGAAAATGATGGGGGCTGAGAGTAGTTAATGAAAGAGCTGCAGAAGTACAGATCATACATGCATAGGACGGGGAACGGTCATAGAATATGCAAAACTAGTTTGCGGGTTGTTAGTGCGAACATAAGAGTTGTAAGGGTGAACGAATGATTTTGCAGTCAACTCGCGCATGGTGGGACCATTTCATTGATGAGCTCATAGTTTTCAGGTTTTCAAAAGGCAAACGTAACGCTGAGAACATATGCAGGCGGTTGCTAGAACGTAACTAAGCGTTATGAGAATTACATTTTAACCGAAATTCCAAAATTTGTTTACCACCGGTAGGAGGACGCTCACCATTTGCTCTACGAAACTCACTCGTCCCGTTTTACCTTACGGGCTCTCTCTCTCTCGGGCCCCGCCAGCAATCGCCCGGCGGCTCGTGATATAGGCAGAATGGCATTGTTGACAAGACAAGGGATACTGGATACCAATTTATGGCTTAAAAGCCGTCGTCAGCCAGCCATTCCCAACCCTGGTGTGCAGCACTTGGGGTTCGATCCTGCGACCTGTTGGCTAGAAGTCCAAAGCCCTTCAACACTGAACCCCAGGCTCGTAGTTCTGTCGGTTGCGATCAGGAATACACAATGGTAGAGGGGGCGTTCATCGACAGCGCTACATTACTTGAGTCATAGGTGTTCCACACTTCGGGGTTGGGTATGACCGGCAGACGACGGCTAATAAGTCAGAAATGATCATTCCAGTCTTCTTTGTCTTGGTCGGTAGCGTTATTTTGCCTATTTTACGCGTCGCTGTATGACTGCTGACAAGGCTCGAGAGAGAGCACAACGGGAAGAGTGAGTTTCGAAGCGCGATTGGTAATCCAGGAAGCCGGTTTCTGACCACGGCTCTTCTCGGCCAGGTGCGAAAACGCACAGTTGGTAAAAAATGGCTACTTTAGTAGAATGAAGTTTTAACATTCATTTTTAACACCCCTCTAAATTTAAAAGTGTTTTAGGGAAAATGTGCACAAACACATTCTTCTTGTGCTAATTCGGTAACAAATAAGTTTTTGTCTAATGTTATACTTAAAGAAAAAGCACTGTCAGGTTTGGAAAAAAATATTTAAATTTCCGAAAAGTTTTTAACCCAACCTGCGATAGCACTTGGGCTTAGGATTCCAATATATCATGCTACATATTTTCTGGATAAGGAAAATCATGCATTGCCGTACGTTATAAAAATAGTACATCGAGCTCCCAAAATTTCGCAATGAATGTAAAACATTTATCATTATTTCTTCTTAACAGCATTAAGAAACGGACAAATACAATGTTGCATGAATAGACGATTCGAGGGTTTAAAAAACCTCATTTTTAAAAACTTTTTAACCCGAAGACGTAATTATTCACCAACTGCCCTCAAAAAATATTTAAATTTCTAGAGGAGTAGAAAATAAATACGAAAAATGCAAACTAAATATGTGGTCAGTTTGTAGCGCGTGCGAGGTTTTCAGGCGAACAAAAGAAGAGCATACGAAAGTCGGAATCCCAACGTGACTAAAATATTCTCGGATTCTGCTGCATGATAATCAATATTACAGCCCCACTTAAATGGTCTTTTCTTATTAAAGTTCACATTTCAAAATGTCGACTAACATTTTTTGAGATGGGTCAGGTAACGTACTTTCGTTTGCCGATGACAGCTTGTTATTTTTTATTTCTTCACTAACAACTGGACAAAAAGTGTTTCACAGTTTTTAATTTGGAATTTTTTGTGTTTGGAGTTTTTTGCATCCACAGATTGATCCCCAATTTATTTGTACAAGTTCGCCGTCCATCAATAAGTTATGAGTTTCCGGCTAGAAGTTTTTCGTCCTGTGCTCTTTGCTTACCTCTCTTTAGCCGCAGCATACAGAAGTGCCAGAAAATTCCCATGAACGAGCGAAGTTTGTTAACTTTCATTTCTCAATAGCACTTTAAATTGATTACCGCCAGTCGATATCAACAACATACATTCAAATGCACCAGTCATTCCTGAGTCCCCTTTTTCTGCGCGGTTTTAAACCAAACGCCACTCGTCTGTTGACGGTGGCAGTCATGTGATTGGCAGATAAACAATTCTGGCAGTCTAACGATAGCCGATGAATATAACTCTAGCAGCGAAATGCTGAATTTTTCATGCGTTCGGGAGTTCAGCCTGTCCTGACTAAATTCTGCAACCAGAAACGTGTACATGTGACCAAACATTAGAAAAGAGATTCACAGGCAAGGTCTAAGCGACAGGTCAACAGTTTTCCAGAGCTACCAGGCCTCAAATAAAACAAAATTCCCGACAACCAGTCAAGATCCTACCAGACCGTACTGCGACCATGCATTATCAGTATAGGTAGTTGCCTTTTCGTATAGCCTGTCTCCTATTCGAGTTATGTTTATTGGAGAACCAGAGCTCAATATTCACACATTTGTCGACTGCCACTGTCGAGGACATCAATTGCACCTCCACAAAATTACCCATCTTAGACATCTAATTACCCTTATTTAAATTTCTTGAAGGAAATCATCCTCTCAAGTAGATTAGTAGAGTATTGGCAATCAGCCGTGGTTTAAACACATAGAAGTTACTACGGACCGTTGGTTTCCTTACATTGTTGACCGGGGGGCCTTGCACATCAGAAGGACAAAGTTTACGAGGGTTCATAATAAACTTGAGGAAATCGTCAAACGTCATTTTAGAAGATGCACAAGAGAATGGGCGGTACGTTCCACTCAAATAATCTGCCGAAAATCGCTAGCAAGGCTTTGACACCATTTATGATTGCGGAGGCAAATGTAAGGTTCCAGGTTCAATGTACAAGAACAAGTTAAAAAACCTGGAGCGATTAATTTTGAGCGACTTAAGATCATTTTTAGAGAGTCGTACAATAGATGATCTAACTTCGGAAATGTCATATCGGCATTTAGGTAGATGATCTGGCATGTAGTTAATATGGTTTGTTGGTTTATTATTTACGCAAACATAGGTTGTTTCGGACCCTTTTAATGCAAGAAAAAGGCAAACCTCAGTAAAATTGGATGTTTCCTGATATTCAAGGAAAGATCTGCATTATTTAGTAAAACATTCCCATGTCTCTTGTTTTAAAGCGTTATGTTATAAAGGAGCATTAATATAAGGAAAAAGCACTCCAAGAAAATCTCTCCTAGAAACGGAAAATAAGACTGCGTCCAGGAAAATCAAGTGGGTTTAAGTTCGCAGAATTGCATTGTGTTGTTTATATTGCATTGTATTCTGATTGGTTACTAGCTGTACGTCATAATGTGTAAGCTGTCCAATTTTAATGCGCTTGGGATTCACTATATTTCGACGAAAAGGTCCAAATATCATAACACGACATGTCTTTTCACGCAAACCCGAAAGGATCAGAGATCAGTTGATGTTGAGGTCGTTCAAAATCTTGAACAAATAAAGTTTGGCACTTAATTCCTCTGGCAGATTTATTTCAGGCCTTTTGTCCTTTGTCTTTTTACATTAAATCTTCCTAAATATTGATTGGTAGTCCCGATGGGAGGACCAGCATGATCTACTGCTTCCAAGCTTAAAGACAAAATAAAAACGCCACCACCAGGTGACACTTGATTACCGATCGCATCAGACAGAGCTGGAGCGCATTAGGCTAAGAGATAAGGGATTTTACCACAATGCACTATGATTCGTCCTAGCCTTTCTGCAACCCTGGCCATGCAGCCTGAGGTTAGGGCACTACTGTGTGATGACAGTCAAAAAAACTTGAAAAGGTTATTCCACTGTCTTTTCCCTCGTTAGTCATAGTTATTGATTTATCAGTTTGTGCCTCCTTTGAAGGGGCTGGTACTAAAGAACATTGTTTTTCAAATTACTAAGTCCTTGAGAGGTAAACACATAAAGTCGCTGTAAAATTGTAAAAACGAAATCAACTCAGTTGGAAACAGCGATAAGAAATGACAAAACGATACTCCACGCGGGTAGGAACACCGCCCGTAATACGGGTAGCTCTAAACTAAATTTCAGAGAGATTTAATTTAGGGTTAAGTTTGGGGTTCAGGCTAAGTCTTGGGTCAGGATTAATACTAACGACAAAGGAATGGGTGACCATCCTGAAAATTAGCACAAAGCCACCTGAATTCCTATATCCCTGCCTTATTAACAAAACGGGAAGATAATTGTGTAAAGCAGGGTGTTAACAGTTGAATTTTAGTCACTTGCAAAAAGAAGTAATCATTATTTATCAGACCCCCCACGGAGTGAGCTGCTGTTTTTCCGAAAGTCAGCTGGGGAGTCCATTTGGCATTAGATGCAACACATAGGGCAGGCAGAAATAACATCATTTTCTGACAGGAATTAAGGTTAAAGGTAACAAATGCACATGATGCGGGTGTGAGCAGTACAAAATTAGTCCGATGAAGTAAATGACAGTACGAACGTCAAAATAAAATCCGGAGTCAAAATTAACAAGTCCGGACGAGACCACTTAATTCAAAGTGGGCTTATCAGCTCTAGGCGATAGTGCATTCTGAAGGGTGGACTTGTGACATAAATGACAGAAAATGCCAAAAGATCAACTTTGAAGACCGGTTCTTTGCAATTGCGTCGTACGGTCGCAGGTCGGCAAGATTCGTGAACCAGTTTTAGGGAGTTCCTGCTTTAGGATTATGATGACGAAACAGTTCTCATTCTTCACAATGACGGCTGTCTTTGTAGAAAACGCTTCAAGCACGATTAGAATGAAAAAAGGCAGAAAACAAAGACCTTCAAAAGAATACAAATGTCTGCGCCCAGATGATCCTGTATTCCTTCTTTTTTAAAACTTAATAAAAAAAGTCGATTCGCCAATATTTGCGGCGTGAGAGATTGTTAAATTTTCGGATAACTCGGTCCTTATCAGGATTAAATAAGTTTGCAATGGGTCTTTCTCATTGCCGCCAATAAAACACTCTAACACCAGTGAGATTTCACCAGCTGCCCTCATGTCGCGCATGGCACGCATAGACGAGTTGCGTAGCTTTGTCGGCAACTGTGCTTATGCAGTAGGTGTGATAACTCATGAAATTCCAATCAAAATTCACAACCCTACTTAATTAATCTTCTCGAAACGAAAACGTATTCCGGAATTTCGGTTGACATCTCATGAGTTAGCCCATCTAATGTACACGACTTTAGCCATTTTATCTGCGTCTTGGAACCGAAGTTAAATAGACGAGTAAGGAGAGGGTGCGATAGATGCTGCGCAAGTCTGCCCCACAATAGATTAATTTACACACAACTCACTGTCCTGTGCACACTCTGTAAGGGAACATAGAGGACGCCGACGCTTGAGAATGACGGACAGTCGTATACGTCTAAATCCGTAGGGCTCTTGGGTCACTTGTGCCAAGCAGTCCGCACAAAATTCCCATACCGTGCTATAATACCGTCTTTTCTTCAAAAAGATGGAGGTAACTGCTCCAAGGGCAAATGAAAGTACTTTATTTCTCCCTACTAGACGGCTCTAATTACCATTTATGTTGTTTGCACAAAAGTCGAGCAGGTAGATGATCATATAAAAATGTGTTTCTACCATTCCTGGGAAAGGAAATTCAAAGGGAATAAGTCCTTCGTAAACTAAATGCTGGAATCTGCAAACATATGACCCCTATTGGTTTAGGTAATTTTTGACGAAGAATAGCACGCTCAGAACATATCAAAACGTAACTCTAGGATCTACAGACATGCTGTTGATAGTCGACCTAAAGAGTGTTTCGAAGGGATTCTGCAAGTTAGTTTCGTCCACATGATGATGGTAAAGACAGTTTTCTCATGTTCTACGAAACACTCCAGATAGGACCTTGCACAATTTGACATTTAATTTGGCTACGATGAATTCTTAAAACATAATATGACCACAAGTCCTCCAATACCACGTTTCTAGCCAAAGCTTTTGTAAATTTATTGCTTTGAATCAAGTCTCAGGTGCATTAAAGTTAGAATGCCGGGTTTAATTCCACATAAACGACTAAAGCGGAAACCATACTATCTTATCGTTAGAGTAAATTACGAGTGTTGCGATGGGTACCAGGTATCAACGAACTATGCGGCGAGTAGAAAAACGATTAGAGTGTAGGATGGCATTTAATAAAACTTCGATTTATTGCAGCTCAAATGCCTCGGCGCTACGGGATACACAACAATTTGCCACATAACTGAACGGCTCTTTTTTCGGAGAAATGAACCGACTCTGCAATGCGCAGTTATCCAGTATTTACAAACAACTGATCAATACATGTGCTCCGTTGTTTACGATTCTCAGAGATAAGCGGGGGGGGGGGGCATTGTTTCTGAGGCTTGTTTCAGGCCGCGGAATTATGTATTACTAGTTTTTGACAGGTCTCGGATGATAACTTGGGTCAGAAAATGTTTAACAAATTAGTTGTTGCCAGATTATTCCAAATATCAAGTCTAGGATTACCATGTCCAAATTCAAAATACTTTTGGGTTTAACATCCAAGCCTATCCCTTTGAGACTTATGTAATAAATTGTCAGGCATAGGCAATCTGCTGAGTGATTAAACGTAGGATCCAAGGATATACACTCCGAAACTTATCCCGTAAAGTCGCTGGTAGGATAAATTAATACGACGCTACTATTACTATCATGGATCGACCAGTGCATGGCGAGTGCCGAAGAAATAACCTTGACCCGATTCCATTGCTTTGCCAACATAGAGAAAGAGGGCGCTGCCCACTGGCCCACCGTAAAATCACTCAAACTTACGAAATTGAGTCTCACATATCTGAAAAAGCATCCGGCACCATTGTAACTATTTAGAATCAAATGCTTGAGAAACCAAACAGATTACAACTCCTACCAGACGAGGTTATCGTATCTTATAACGTCCCTTTACTTTTTGCTTTTAGGACCCGAAATTCGCGGACGAGACAACCGAATTACTTCAGGATAGACGACAAGTTGAGACGTAAAAATAGCCCTAGATGCGCCTTAACCCAGCAAATCTAGAGGTCCTATCTAAAAAGGAATATATCTGACGGAGTAATCTAAGAGTGGGTAAAAGGCACGTCAATGGGTTCTTCGGTTTAGAAAATTGTGACGGAGGCGGCGTTAGAACGACAAGATTCTCTATTGTTCGAGAAAAGAAATGGAATTTTGGTACGGAATGTGGATACTTCGTCTATCCTTTCTAAAAATAAAAAGGTGAAAAAACTAAAAAAAACATACAACCCCAATTTTTTGAAAATGGAATTCCCGTCGGAAGAGGAAGAAAGCAGTCAGCTGACTTCCAGCAACGTTCTTGCCTGTTGAATATTCTCTGGCGTTCTAAAAACAAAAGTGCTCCGCAAAACGATGAACACGACGCAAGTACTTAACGTCGACGGCAATTTTGATGAGTACTTCCATGTGCCATGTTTGTTAGTCGTCTTTTCACATAAGTCATAGGCCATTATCAGGTAATATGCGATAAAATTGGTGGACCCGCTGTCAGAGCAAGAAGCGCTGGAAGTCATTCACAGGTTCAGACGCGGTTACGGTCAAGACAATCTCACCAGAGAAACAAAAAGCTTGTAATCTTATCCTAGTCAATGCGACGAGAGTCCGTAGTATAATCGTGAGAATGTAGTTCGGTCAACTTATTCACGCCCAAAGCACGGGCATTCAACGTAGAATTGAGCTGGCTAAAATCGGCAATTAAGTCGGGCAAAGTCAAACAGGTATGATTATTTTTCAGTAAAATTACTGGATTACTTACTGTTAGTCAGCGGAGGTCCACCTGAGTGATTTGACACCGAGATTAGGACGAGTAACCCCACACTGTATGACTAAAAACTTCTTAGTAATAAGAAGAAATGACACGACATTTACAGTCAACGCCGAAGCTGTAGGAACTAGTACCAATCTTAAATTCGGCAACGGTATAGAGAAGGACCTCATTTGACTGTCAGTAGACTGTTGATCGTGTCACACGGGGTTTTATCTTGGCATGCATCTGCAGGCTGTTGCAGAAATTACACCGCCGACAACGTTTACTTCCCAGGACCTCACCCTTTAACTCAAAATCTGTTATTTTGTAAAGTTTACTTTTTGTTTATTGTTTAATTGCTACTTTTATTTTCGTTGTCGTACATAGCGTAGGATAAGACTTTCAGCATAAATCCAGCCAATTTCTGCGTTTTCTTTCATTTTGTCAGCTTGCTGTATAGCTGGCTGTCCCACCCATGAAACTCCATTTACCATAAATCTCGTATGGCACGATCCACAGCCTACTGACTGTTAAGCGGGATCCTTCTTTATGCGTTGCTTTAAATTTAAGCGGGCCGTGACTCCCGTAAGATACATGAACCGTACCTAATGGTCGGGTTGAACGTGCTGTGCGCTATTTCACCTCAACAAGTACTTTTACTCACAAGTTAATATTAAGACGGTTGGCCAAGCCAAGGGAGTCAAGCCAGTCAAAAATCACTCACTATCGCACTGTTATCGTAAAGTGTTTTAGTTATACTATGCCAACTGAGTATGACCTGAGAGATAACAAAAATGTATGCCGGGCGATAGGCCCAGTTGTTCGATGGTCAGGCACTCTTTTAGGAATATCCGGCCTGGATGCCGTACCTGCATACATTCCTCATTTTACTCGAAAGTATTGCTTTTGTCCTCGACCGTCTCCTGTGTTTCCCTGCGTTCTATCAGCTTACCGTCCGGCGTGATGCCTACCCCTAAACTCCTCCTTATTATCACCTTTCTCGTATAACACGATTCATAGCCTATCGACAGCTTATTTGGACCCTTCACCCTGCCATTGCCTAAAATTGCGATGTACGCTAGCAAAAAAGATTTAAGTAAGTAGATCGAGTAAACATGAAATTACTAATCGGTGGCTTCCGTTTACTCCGCAAAGAGGGCACGCTTAGACGTCAATGGCTAAAACGGAAGTTTTGATTTGGTCAGTTAATTATGTACGTAAATCGAGAAATGTAACGAAAGAACGGAACAGATTTTTAACCTTTTACGTATTCATAATAAGAACTATTGAAAAATGAGACAGAATTATATTTTGTCCTTCAGTTGGGCGAAGTCCGAATGTTTATTTATTAACATACTGCAAATAGGTAGGCGCAACATACGAAATGCTTATTCCATATACGTGGGGGTCAGTAAGTCGGAATAAATACATACAAATTGAGACAAAATATCCCCACAATTGAGTTTCTGTTTGCCATGGTGTTGAAGCAAATACAATTTAGATGTTTGTTTAAATTCGCTAATGCTCAAAATTTTAGCATTATCGGCTAACATAATCAGTCAAAACGTGGCACGTGCAAGCATTGTTTACAACAAATTAGTCGGCCCTGGGCGGGGGCAAAAACAATGTAAGTGGAATACTCAACTGAATGGCTTAATAGATAATACCGATTACAATTAGGAGTTGCTTCAGAAAAGGGAAGCAGGTTGAAACACTCGGAGCACCATACTAATGCGACATATAAAATATGAGCCACAACGGATGTCCCTGATTACTTAATTTTTCTAAAATCGGTTTCACAAACACGGAAATATTGAGCTTATGGCAGTACCTGACGTTGCAAGTTGTAAGTTTATGGCTAAAACAAATATCGGAAAAAAACATTAGATAGCTTTGTGTTTTACGATAATACAGAAAATATTACTGATTCTAAATAACTTTGATTCTCCAATGCTGATTTCGTAATATTCCAAAATATCGTCCGCTCGGTGATGCCCACCGCAAAATCTACTATTTCATCGATGTAAAATTCGTGATAGACGGGGGTTTACCTGCTGACCGGCGATCAGGCAAATCTGGTCCTTGCTCTGGCTGGTTTGCACTTTTATTTCATTTTTTGAAATGTGCAAGTATACAAATGATCTCGTTCATTTGGCTGAGCAGTTTCTCGCAGTCAAGATCCAAAACAATTAAGTTAATCCAGAAAGTTACCCTGAGCCAAGACGACTAGAATTTTCTATGGTGTTTTCAGATAGAATCCTAATTTTAATTCCCCAGTAAATAACGTTGGCCGAATGCTATGAAAGAGACATCATTTCTTCCCTTCCCTTTCTACAAAAGGCGGCTTTAATGCCAGCTTATTTCTGTGTGATGGCAAAACATATTTTCAAAAAATGCCGGTTGTACTTAAGCGTGCTTGAAGATGCCGACGGGCAGGAAAGTCACGGTGAATAAATTATGAGGTACTTTTAGATTTCATCTGGCCAGCCAAAATGACGGTTGGCTGTCTATCTCAGATTAGTCGGATTATTTGCACAAACCCGTTTTTATAATTAGCAGAACTTCTCTCGAAAGCCAAGTTCAGTGTCCTTTAAAACCAACTATTTGCGCCGTGCGCCTTTTCCATGTAGAAAGAACAACAGACGTACACTCAGAAAGAAAAAAATAAACGTTGAAGTTAGCGATAGAAGTGAGAAATCAATAAGGACACTTGAAGTATTATTTTGAGAGGTAACTAAATAAGGTGTCAAAATAAATACTTCATAAACAAATGACTGGTTAAATCTTATTTCAAAGTAAGGGCAATGGAATAATATTTCTATAAAATAATATGCATATTTACTCGTGGTAGAACTAACGTTAGATATGTGTTCGCTTCAGTGGAATGTTTTATATCGCCGAAATGACAATATTCAAATAGCCAGCGATCACCTGCTCTCCTAAAGAGAAACAGAAGACCGTTGCTTTTTAAGTTCCTTAAAAATTAACTGTGAATTTGGAGTATATCAGCATATTTAAGGTCTATAGGCTCTGACCAAAATATTTATGAATGAATAATGGGGCCGAAGTCCATGAGCCACAGCGGAGAACCGCGTAATATTCATTAACTGCCGAAAAACGACTAATATTATACTTTAGGGTATGGTAATTCCATACTAACAGCATAGATAATAGCCGAAAGCCCATACACGCGTGTTTCGCCGATATTTTGTCGTTGCATGACACAATTGCAATGACGTCGGCTCGTCAGTGGGTTCTCCAGCATTCCTTGTCTGGTTTCTGGTGGATTCTCCAATTTAGAAATGGTTGCTTTTCAATTTACCCAGAAATTAACTGCGAACTTGGAGTAGATCAGTATATTTAAGGTCTATAGGCTACATTATAGTATCTACCAGAAAGCTGACGGGGAATTCTGGGTGACCCACTGACTAGCCGAATTCATTGCAATTGTGTCATGCAACGGCAAAATATCGGCAAAACACGCGTGTAGGGGCTTTTGGCTAATACCTGTGCTGTTAGTATGGAATCACCTTACCCTCAAATAAACGGAAGGGCTAAAACAACGCTACTAAGTTGCCTATCAGCTTACGGGCTTATATGCCTAACATCCAAGAAGTTTGTTCGCAGCTATAAGCCCATTTGTTTTAGTTAGAATTCAGAGAGTTTGGCGCAGTCTACTCCATTTTTTCCATGAAAAAGGTGGGAAGTGAAGGTGAATATTTTAATCTCAGATAGGGGTTTGTTACAAAATTGTTTGAATTTAACTGTTACCCGAACCATGGGTAGAATGAACTGTCAACAGTCTTAAGATCGGGGCTGAAAGATGGCCAGATCATTGTAACAGTTCGGTTGTTCCTTTGTCACCGTTTCGTAGTTTGGGCAATGTGCACGCCAAAGGTGTTTTACTGACACAGCCTATGTCAACTGTTGTTTCTGCTCACAAAGAGCGGCATTTGCGCAGAAAGTGTGTGGGAAATAATGAGTGTTCCTGATGATTACATCCCCTTGCACGAAACAGCAGCTCATGAACTACTTAACTCCATTATTCACACGGCCTCTACTGCGGATAGGGAACCCCTTATGCGTGTCATGCACTTACTAACTCTAACCGTTCGAGCTGCGTAAGTTAAGACTCCTTCCACCAATGAAGAATACCTTATGCCACTGATCTGCCAGGTAACGTGATTCTCGGTTCAACATGTCGCCTCTGTAGCTTCGCCAATGGCGCTACTCTTCAAGGCTTTCGATAACCCACTAGCGTCTTGTGACCCTCTGAGGTTTTTTCTGAAAACTCCAACGACTACTGGTGCGTATACACTATTGCTTTTTGCTGCTTTAGCACGCAGCGTGAATTCGCCTTCCCGACCGGTCTGTTAATTTTCACAGTACCTTTCACGACCGGCTTCGTCCCTTCAGGCGTCGTTCGATTTTTCTAAGAATAAGACCCAACCAATGTGACAAGGTAATTTCGGCTTTCATAAAGTCTGTCAGTTGAACTGTTCTAGACATTTCAACCCTTGCAAAAAACTAGACTGACCAGTCCATAACATGCTATTTACAGCTGATATCAGGGGGCGGTAGAATTGTGGGAGGGACTGTATTTGTGGTTTGTGCACTAAACACCGCACACCTGAGGTTAGGCGCCAACCAGCCACAGGAACAACGTTAAAACAACGTTTTTATTTGGTGTTACAATGTAAAAATTATGGTAGTATAAACGCTTCATTGAGTTTAACTAAGTTCATGGCAAAAGGGGACAAACTTCACCTGGGAACGTTTCGGTACCGGTTTCCTCTGTTGTTGTCAGACAGTTAACTCTGGGAGGTACTTGAAATAATAACTTATATTGAGTTTATGGTGAAAATTTCCGTACGTCTGAGGACGACTTTAGGTACCAAAGTCGGAAATACATGCAATAAGGTCTCTGAGAGCTTCAAGGAACTTGTCTTTGACTTGCAATTTGTAGGCCGCTTATAGGCCAATGTTTTCCCAAAGTAAACAAACTCTATAGACATATACGTAGTGGAAGTGCGTTTAGGGAAGACGCTCGTTGTGTTGTGTTTTGCGGCTCAAGCTCGGGGCCTGTAGGCAAGCAATACAGTGGCTAGCAGGATAGCCACCCCATGGTCCAAAGGTCGCAGCGTTGGACTTACTAACGCCTAAAAACAACAAGAACGCAGGTTCAATCCCTAGGTGCCCGAAACCTGGGTTTGGGTAAGACTGGTTGACGACGATTAATAAGCCAGAAATGCCTATTCCAATCTCCCCTGTCTGTGTTGGTGATCTCCTTCTGCCGATTTTCACGTAAGTGAAGGTAGAGGAATGACAAAAAGGCAGTCTCTGGGATCAGTTATTTGTCCTACCAAAGTACTCCTTGTATTACAGGTGGCTTTACACTATATTTTGGGGATCATAAAATTTGGGTTGCAGTTAGGATGGGGAGAGTTAGAGCTATGGTTGGAGATGGTGCTATAGTTAGGACAGGAAATGAGGTGCACCTCCCTGGCATTCAGCTTAAGAGCAACTGAAGTAGTGAGAGAGGTATTTATTTCGACCGTTCCGAGCTCACACGCGAGCACATCCTTAAGCAGTAAAGAAATTTGGAGTTCATCGCATCTTTAACTCAGTAACGCTGAGACGAGTTCGTGTGCAGCCCCATTGAACATCGGGGCGCGTAGGAAAACGGTATTACCAGTGAAATGATGAGAGTTCAGGGTTCCTAAGTGCGCTCACACATATATAAAACAGCATTCAAGGAAGAGAAAACCCAATGCTCGTCAATTTTTGGGAAACTGCTGGCAAAAGCTCTACACATTACCATCTCTCAGGCGGAATTGCAATGCATGTGACACCGAAGCATTGCAGAAGCCGACAGTGCTATGCGAATATAAGTTAAACCGCTGCTGTTGCAGTGCCTTTGCAGTTTAACATCCAAACATTTGACAGCACCGCAGGCAAACGTTTTGGTGCCTGTTTTAAGTCAGTAAAGTACCAAACGAGTAGACCGCATTGTGTTGGCGGAATCTGCTGTCCGTGAGGACCAGACTAATGAGGAAAATGGAGGTCCGGTACGACAGCAAAATCTCTCCAGAACGATGTCCTATGCTACCGGAAGTTCTTCACAGACAAAAAAACCATAGCACTTCGGACGCTGAGCACCGACAACTGGCGAACTACGACTAACCGATGCGTTGAAGAAGAAGGAATACGCCGGTGACGTCAAAAGACTCCTGAAAGATAAAAACGCCCACATTTCTCGTGAAAATGACAGATTAAAACCTACGTCCTGAGGTAGGTTGTGGTTTTGGCGTCTCCGAAGAATTCGTCAGACTGGTGAAAAAACGTGTAATTGAAGTTCACTATAGACTGAAAGAGAAATCTACTAGAAGCTTATGCATTTTACGGACCAAATACAAACCGATGAAACAACGGAAGTAGTCTACCGGAGAGAACGTATTTGTGAATAAGTTACTTTTGTCAGTGGCGCTAATGAAGCTGCATTAACGTTAACCAACTCCGAGACTGTCGGCTGCTTTCACATCCTTCCCAGCACAGATCTCCGTTTTCGGCTGCATAAAGTTCTGGAGTCAATGAGATAAGCTAACTCCAAGTCTGGCAACCGGCCGATGACTGGATCAATAAAAATATCGGTCAGTGATCCGGAAATCAGCAACCATTGCGCGGATTAATTTCTGGGACGACCCAGTCATTTTTGAGGAGGTTAATCAAATATACGGTAAGCTATCAATTCTTTTTTGTTGACAGTTAACTCACATAAATGTCATAAATGTACGATGAATAAACAGTCGGTGTAAGTTATGTATATCGTGTTTATTGTCCGTCGAAGAAAACGAAGAGAAGATTGCGATTTCAGGACCAAGTTACATTCATTCTGAAGTTTCGAATATGCTCTGGTTTGGGCGATGCCGAATCTTCACGCTGTCGTCCCTCCTCGCTGCCATTATGACTTGGCCGACTTCGGCCTGGTAATTGGTTGCCTGTTGGTGACCTTTGCCACACATACGGAGCTTGTTTGCTTTGTGAAGCCAATAAATCGATGTGCGCCCATTCCTGATTGATATATATATATATATACACATGTCCCATAAAACTGGGTTTAAGATGGCATACAAAAATCTGGGACTAAATGATCGTTTGAAGTCGGATAATATGCCATGAATGGTCATTCCAGTCTCCTAATTCTTTGCCATTATTCCTTCTTACATTACTACTGATCTTTTTTTGACCTCATACATGGAGTTAAGGCGCAGTGGTACGAGCAACTTCCGTAACTCGATCGATGAACGCCCTTTCTACGTTTGTATACGTAAATATGTGCAGAAAGGGGAGTACCAACAAGGCTATTTATATCTTATCATCTGTGGCCAGTCAGCTTTACTAAAAGTCTAGTCTGAACAAATCAAAATTCGGACCCCGGTTCATTGGCCATTGAGTGTTAAGTTATATGACTGGTGAGTTCGAACATCATGGTTATATTACTTGAGGTTTTCAAAGCAGGTGAACCGTAATTATGGAAGATGAAGGGTTCACGGCATATAGAGGTTGCTACCTTACCTACATGCTATTCTGTCTGAAGTTTGTGGCTTTTCCAGCGTTTATATTGCCGTTAGGCTACTGATAGCGTTGGCTACTATAGAATGTTGGATCTCTAATAACTAACGTGGACCGTATCACACGCTGAATGTTGGTAGAGGGGGTTTTACCGATGGGACAACACACAGGACGGAGAGCAAGAAGACACAGAAAAAAGGGAAATTTCTGCCCTACATCATATCGTACGCTGTCATTTGGCAAATGATGTGAGTGTGATAGCTAAAAAATAAACATAAAACATCTTCTCAAAAATAGCGGACTTCGAGTAAAACGCCACAAGTGAGGTGGTATTGAATCAGGAAGGGAGATGAATTTCAAATAATGGGGGCGATGGATAATAAGTGATGTCTACATTTACATTGAATTTCACGGTATATTTTTGGAGCTGTCATCTACTTTTGAGTCCTACACCCTATTGTTACCATAGCGTTCATATGCCCGTCCGTTTGGGCAGTGCTTGTTATGTCAATGTTGGCACCTGCGTCTTCGTTCGATCTGGATTGGAGCGAATCTAGACGAATGCTTGCTTAAGGTGTCTACCAGTCATCCTTTCATTGAGCTGTGTCAGCAGGCTCTCAAAGATTGCAAAACGGTTGATGGAGGCTGTTCCCGTGTGCTGTGACCCGACTGTTTCTGCAGTTATGCGACCAGTCATTCGAGCCAGAATGTTGGCGATTTGGAAAGCATATTCGAACAGTTTTCCACCGCCAGGTACAGCAGGCCCACCCTTTACCATTCTCTTTAGTATAGTGAACTTTATAAGAGCTACTTTAACTCTAGCTGATGTCTTTTGCAGTTTCCTTTTGTTGGCGGAGCGTTTTGACTTATACTGTGATGCGACTTCCCAGAGGTCTTAGGAAAGAAACGATTGCCTCAAAAACGCATCTAATTTATGGAGGTGCCTACTAGACCTTCCGCCACTGGGAGCTGGTTTGGCCTGGAATGCCTATTACGTTCAAAAAAGTCCGGGGATATACCATTGCCATAAAGGGGCGCTGGGAGCAATGCAGTACGATCGTGCCATTCGGCTGTCCAGTCGACATGTCCAAAATAGTGAATAATGTGCGAGACTCGTGCAACTGTATAAAAAGATGGAAGGAAAATATCTGGGTCAAAGATTGTAACAGTCGGGAGATGGTACCCAAACAAATCCGTTACCTAGAAATACTACATTTAACAGTGAACTCAAACACCTTTAGGCTATATCAGCGGTTGCAGGCCTACTTTCACGCACTACTTCGACTTTCCCCGACGACCTAACATGGGCTGGCCGAACGAACATCGTAGGAGGTTACATGGAGGATGGTCACTGTTACCCAACTTTCCCCACCCTTACACACGTACACCTGAATATACGGCATACATTCGCATTATGGTAGTTTATTACATAACAAAATCACTTTTAAATAGGATGAGTCTGCACAACATGGGACAGGAGCAGTTCCCAGGCATCTGTCAAGGACTTGGCATTGAGGCCAAACCAAAGACGATACTGCACTTCGTCTATGTGAGCCCACACAGCTGGACTACATACAGGGCCTCCTTCGTGGAGTTTCCTTGTCCGTCTACTCCAGTATGCCTCAATGGCATTGGTTTGCCGTCCGGTGGTAGGGTCCTTGAAGTTCTTTGAGTGGTTAACAGGGAAATGTAGATAACCTTCTGAGGGAAGACGATTATACGCCTTCCACTCGTCCATTACCACTATACTGCCTTTGGCGGCCCATTTTGTACTAACGGAACGGGGAGCGGGCCAACTTATATCATTAATTTGTTCAAATAAGGCTTACCGTCGGCTACTATCGTACATCCCGACCAGCCGCCACCCATAAAACCCCTATTATCACCTGTTCCGTAAGACAGGCTACTTTGGTTAGGCGGATTTTTTTGGGTAGCAGCTCCCGATTGTTACCCAAAGATTATGCTTTTCAATCATTCGGACTTTCACCGGAGCCCATCTCACAGGCCAAATTGGAACATGCGGGCGAGTAAAAGTGCGAAGGCCTTCGATTTGTTCTCTCAGGACGCAAAAGGCCGGCCAGTATGACTGTTGATGGGTATAGTGTTTGGATGACATGTTGTTTACAGTTCGCGCGAAACGCGATCATCCGATCGGTCCAAGACTGCCACACGATCGAAAGCGAAGCCGTGAACTAGAGATAATGAGAGTCTAGCAGAGTTAGCTTGGATTTTCGTCTGACAGGAAGATACTCTTTTAGGTTCATTTACTTCAGTAGATGAAGACAAATCTTTGACCGATTGGCAGTGGATACTTTCGGTGCATGAGTTGTTTGCAAACTGTCACCCCCGGTATGATTTCCATCTTAAACGACAGTTTGTTCGTTAATTTGGCGAGTTCATAGGATACGCTTGCAAATTCTGACCCATTAAGTTGACCTTTTGACTTAGATTTTTTGGCATTTCTATTGATGACTTTGATCTGGATTTCTTATTAAAACTTTCGTAATGTCCCCTGGACCGCAAAGAACTCCCAGACGCAGCCTGTCTTGACATATTTACAGTCTAATACACTGCAATCCGCTTCAGTAGGAAAGTAGAATGTGTCAATACAGTGTTGTTTACGAGAAATGCTATAGCTGCCGTGAAAGGTTAGAGAAACAGACATCGGTGGCTTTCCCATAAAAGGTTGATATATTTCCCATCAAATGACTGGGTAATGTGTCTGGGAAGGATAGCTAGCAACCCTTACCTTTCTCTATACCGAAATGAATATCCGTAAATAAAATCAAATACCAAGTGAAGATTTCATTTTTTGCTACCGGATTCATAATTTTTGTTAGTGGTCAAAAGCCAATGCCTCGATTGGTACAAGAACAGAACTAAGGAATGTTTTAGTCGGTGTCTCCAATTCGTCGTCAGAGGATAGGTGAACTTATCGCCAACTGGAAGAGAGGTCGAAGCGTTGAGACAAGGGTCAGAAGAAGGTATGTTACAACCTGCTGGGTTGGAAGTGAGGATGGCGGTTAGATGAGGCTGCAAGTGATTAAGAAAGGATAACATTTTGTTGTTTCGAGAGGGGCACTGAGGATGGATGAGTCGTGCACAATGACAGCCGTGGCGGTCGACTAAGATATTTTAAGATATTCCCAAAACCGTTCTGCGCTTGTCATGGAAACCACCTCAACGCCGTCTCAAATATCATTGTCGTCGCTTTCAGGTGAAAATGGAAATGGAGAGACAAGAGGTCTTGCAGACGGTAAGTCAGATTGCGCTCACTAAGATACATCCCAGGATTTCAACATCTTGGGGTCGGATTCTCATAAAAACAACAATACCCAATATATCTGAATCAGCTCTTTTTGAAAGCAGTGCCAAAAACCTGAAAGAAAGTACCCGGACACAGCTTCTGTCGCAATTCACGTAGTTTACGATGATTTCGGAGTTGAAACCCTATCCACGGAAACTTATCGCAAGGAATCAAATCGTCCAATCATCGTTTGTTCACATCGAGAAATGAAGGCGGTCCCCTATTTCCACCAACCGCCAATGCAATTGGGAAAATGCAATCTATTTAGCCCACGTTGAGCGTTTGAAAACCGATTAATTAAAGGATTAAACTAAAAAACAGTAAAAAAACTGCACATTGCCTTACTGCTTACGCATTAAAAAACCTTCTTCAGGGCAAAGTACTACACTCCCGATTTGTCACCAAAATATCCTGGATTCTTTAAGTCTATCTAGCGTATGAGACGCAAACTATAGATAATCGTATGTGTTTCTAAGCCTGAAAGCCTTTTACAGTGTTGAAGGCCGAGGGCGGATACAATCGATCTCGCTAAGTAACATCAAACAGCCACTTTGTCAAACTCTCTAAAAATCTTGACATTGGACGAGAATTTACTTATGAACGGGCTCTACGGTAGTCTAATATTAAAAAAGCAAGGATAATGGGAAAACCAACAATAACTCGATGAGCTGTAAAATGTTTTGTTTTTGCAAACACGTCGATAGGTTTAGTAAAGAAAGTAAATGTAAATTAGGCGATAAAACTAATGACTAGGATAACCGTAGCGCCTACTAACAACTGTAGCCTAAATTTAGTGTATCTCATACACTAAGGCAGAGTGATAGTTGACAAATTTTGCTGGACAGGGTATTTTATCAATAGACCACAATGACTCTTAGGTTTAAGTGGTTTTGCAGATGCACGAAGGTGCTAATGACTAAGTATTATTATGTGGGTTCATATTAATATAAGTAAGAAAAGGACTCTCATGTTCGGCATTCACTGTAACGAAGTTCGATTATCTCGCCAGTGAAAGCGAGGCTGGACAAGACATGGATTATTACACTTTTAAGACAGGAAAGACAGTGCTATCATCTTCAGAAGTCCAGTTTTGTAAACCTGTTATATAACCTTTTCTAAAACTCGATAGCAGTGTCGCCATGCAGTTACTTCAGAGGCACAGGCGAATACTCTATTTTAACCCCAAAAATCTTGTGGCTCTGTTCCCGAAAATGTCTGCCGCATATTTTGAGACAAAGTTTGTATCTTGTTAGGTTTTGGTTAAACACAGTTTATAAAGTAAGTAGATACCGTGCCTGTCTGCAAAGGACAATTTTGCTATATATTGGACAATTGCCTAATGCATTAAAAAGTATTTACTTAGGCGTAAAAGCAGAAAATAGAAAATGCGGTTTTAATTTAAAAAAGACGATGGTGAAGGTCACAAAAGTGAGTGCGGGAAAGAAAATTGCTTATAAAAACAGCCGGGCGTTGGCCTGCAGCTTAACAAAGGAGAGACATTTGTAATAAAAACCTCGTTAAGGACATACTGTGGGTACAAATCTATCTCCAGCGTTGCTGTGAAAGCCCATTTTGCCAGCTGGGTCTTCCGATAAGCGTGTTGGAAAAATACTGCGCTTTTTTCCGATGAGCTCACAACTCAAAAGTCTTTCTTTCTAATGCTCAACTGATGAAACCAGAAACAGTAGAGCGTTCATTTAATTGTCTAGGAAACCTCGGGACAAATTAGTCTGCATAACCCACAGAACGAAGACAGTACTTGGCAGAACAATGTCACAATGGCGCACAGGGCTAATCGTTTATGCCTATTTACTTTGCTGCCTTGGTATTTGATACTAGACTTCCTTTTGTTCCCAGGATACTGTTATCATAGAGCATAAACAAGGTAATCCTCATTCTAGCCAAATACACTAAAAGTAGGACATAAACGACACCTTCGATTTGCAATTCTGCACACCCCTTTTAAGGCTTTGCGTAACATTAGAAGAAGGGCTACCTACTACAAGGGTATGTTACATTGAGGGTAAATAGAATATAGCGCGTTGAGAATAAGTAACAATAGGTAAAGGATTAACAGGAGTGTCGATCACCCTTATACATTTCACTTTATTCCTTATTTACTTCATGTACTGTAAAAGATAATTATACGCGAGTTTTCCCACAGTTGGAACTTGGGTTTACTTACTGGAAGTTACGTCTAGATGTTCGATTAACACTTTTAATAACATCAATGTAAGCTTTTTGTCGGATGTAAGTATTTTGTCAACTGAACTTTACGATCAATGTGCGGGTTCGGCCTCTGGCGTACTTTGAATTTTTCCTTGACTTTGACAGTACGTAAGAAAGTAATAAAGTATGACAACGAGAATAGCGACGATGATTCTAAGGCACCCAGATTGATGTGAAACTTACATTTGCGTTCAAACCTCTACAAAAAATGGATTCTTTCGCTCGACTAATTTGACCTTGAAGGAATGTTTTCTTACATTAGGAGAATTTCCGATGCAAAAGGTGTCCTTCAATAAGTTTTCTTGGAACAGGATGTGGGAAGGCGCGCTATGTAAAAATACTAGACTTTTTATTGGCTTTAAGAGCTTAGGTTCGTTAATCGGTTTGAGTGCACGTCCCCCAATAAGCCGGACTGACGCCTGTGGGCAATCTCTTGCTTAAACGTCCCCGCGTGTTTCTGCCATTTGCGACAAAACAGAAAGAAATCGCAAAAAAGGTCCACCATTAGGCAACCTCGTTAACGTTTGAGCACAGGGCAAACTACGTTTTGCCGCCTGGATTTTGTGAATAGCTATTTTATAAAAAGAACGAGCTGTGGATTACCCGTTTGAGCAACTAGTTACCGCGTAGATTGGCTAGTTTTTGGTACATGCATTATCGTTCCAAATGACCTAAAATTAAGCAACAGTAGCGCATGTAGCTTCAATATAGAAACAATCTGGTTCCTTCGTTTCAGCGGTCAAATCAGTATTTTTCAAGGGAGTCAAAAAGTCGATAATGTGTTCTAATTTTTTTCGGTTTAACCCTCAAAAAGGTTAAACCTGTAAAAAAACGTCAGTGCATTATTTTATTAAAGCGTTTTTAAAGGACAAAGGCATAGTTGAATCAGTATGCACCATACAAAATCTGCCAAAACATCTATAAAGTACGTGAGCCTGTTAGTCATCTGGTGGATTCTAGAGGAATTACTTAGGACATCCTCCTTGGGCACGTAACTTTATGTATCAGATTTGGTAGTGTCCAGATGTTGCAGTAGGTTGGACGGGTAAATTAACCTAAAATATGATTAAACTTGCGTCTCCCGGTGGGGCCTCGTAGCTCGAATGGTTAGAGCGTTGGCTGTACTAAAGCCTCCCCCTTTCTGCGTGGGTTTTAATCTCACCAAGGCGCTCAGTTTTTCACAGTTGGGTCAATATGAAAACCTTACTTGTCCCCGTGTTTCTTATGAACTTCGATTATTTTCGACTGCGAGGTTTCATGCGTGCGTAAGTCCTTAAGTATGACCCAAACGACCATCTGATAGTTCGACTGTCGTTGCCGATGATGTTACCATAGTCTCCACAGCAAGGTAAAACACGTATGCTGACCCGTGCATGAATTCATTTATAGTGCTTATATACTTTCACAGCAGCTACTACACTCTCTTCTCCTTCCCAGCCTGAACCATTTGTCAAAACGTAGTCAAGAAGACCGTAGGCGGGAGAGGGCGCAAGTGGCTGGCACGGTCGGCACATCACCGACCGTCTGCGTAGATAAAAATACTAAGAATTCGCTATTTCGGCACCTGCTTTAAAGAAATATCTCTCGAAGATTTTGATGAATTTATATTATAAAACCTATCACTTTAGGCACTCGACTGAGAACACTACAAAGCGTGATACATGCACTGATATTTTAAGGACAAGGTAAAGTCCGGTAGACTTCAGCGTGATTGAAACCACAAAATCTGGTGTCAAGACAATCGGGGGTGAGATCAGTATACATGTGCCAACCACGCATATTCAGCGTACCAGGGATTAGGTTTTTAAACAAACAAGAATAAGGATGGTTTGAATCCATAGAGGCCAAATTATAGAGGACTATTTGTAGTCTGACTCCCATTTCTGATGGAACACAATTTATCCTATCAATCGGCAGCTTTCCAAGCCAGGGCATTTAGCAGACCGTAATAGTGCAAAAGTGCATTTACAACAAATAATAAGCACTGAATGCCGTGGGGACGAAGTTCCCGGAGTCCGCTCCGCTGCCTTTTCTCTCTCCTAGATAACAGTTGACTGCCCGAGCAGGATCTTACTCTTGTCATGGTCCAGGACAACTCCCGCAACTCTCACCGCAAACAGGCGATACGAAAACACTGCTATTAAGTCCGTGCAGATTCCGGGACAGTTTTTAAACTCAAATAAGGTACTGCGCTGGGAATTGTTTTTAAGTGAGAACGGCCACTAATTTAAACACTTTGCATAAAACACAGAGTGTTTCAATTTTTCTTAACTTGCCCTACCTGCACGCCACGCACCATCTCTTATCTTCCGTATTTACAAGGAAGCCTCTGAGTCCCCACACAACACTGACAAACACACGTTCCTCTTTTATATCATCAATAATTGTTAACATTAAATCCTTTAAAAGCCACGGAAGCATCTACAGACTACATACTGTAACACTCACTTTAGCTTCTGAAAACTGCGGTTCCTTTAATATGTAATTTGGTGAAGGCAGAAATGCATAGAAACAATGATGAGGGGTCCATTTACCGTGCATTGATTACCAAATAAAGGGTACATCCGGACAATCGCAGATAATGTGATGAATAATTTGTATTTTTTCACAACGCGAATAATGTCGTTGATTTAAAAGCTGCATAACGAGAAACACAGACATGGAACCATGTATGAGCTGACTTTCGAACAGACGTCCTATCCCCTAGAACCTAAATCAAACTTAAATAATGCTTTGTTGGCTGAATATATCGGGCAATTTTTCGTACATTTCCTAGAGTCAAAAAGTAAAGGATACAATTCACTATTGAAAAAATGATAGCTCGTCCAAGAACAACCTTTCCAAACAAGTGCAAAATTATCAACGTCACGTCAACATACTGAGCTGTAATTTATTTTGTGACGCTATTTATCCCTTGAATCAAGAGGGAACCATTCCTCACCCACCCACCCGTCTCAAATTAGGATACTTTTATGTAGGTTTTGCCAGTTGTAATGCAGAATATAAGCATATTTGATCGGTAATATTGACCTTACATTCCACAATAGAGGGCGGACTCTTCAAGTCGAGTTTTAAAACGTATTCATCATTTTCCGTTTTAGTTTGAAAAGATTAGGTCCCATGGCCAGTTAACGGTAATTTAAGACGCGTATGGGGAAGTCTGGGGAGGCAGTAAGACGTCATATCCTTCAAAACCTCGTGATTCGGAGAACAAATATGCAATGAAGAGAGCTAGGCACTAACATACATACATTTTTCGAGTAAAAGCCTTCAAAACCGTCTCCCTGGCCATAGTTAATTCTGTGGAATTACGATTTAATAATAATATAAGATCGGGACAGGACTGACGGGCTTTCCTCTATAATCCTCACTTCATATACCATTGTTGATTAAAGTTTTTTCGCATATATTTTTCTGATCAGTCGAAAATTATAGTGCTAAATGACCTAACGTTTTGAAGTCTAAAATCATCAGCAACTAGTATTGTAATATAATTTATTTAAACATGCCTGGATTAACGTTTACATGCTATTTATTTGCATTTTTAACCTCGAAATACATTTGGTTTTTGCTCGTACGTTCAAACTTTATGCATTCTTATTTTTCATTCATTTTTGCACTTCAGTATTTTAGGTTTAATTTCACAATAGATTTTGTTCAAATGTGCTTATATAATCGCACCTAAGAAGCAGACCACAATCACCTGTAATACGAGACCGGCAGTAATAGGGTTTTTTACAAGTGAGGCCGAGGAATGCATAGGCGACGAAGTGGAGTCGTTGTATGCAAAAAAAGCTATTGGGAACGCACGGCTGCACTTTGAGTGGCTAGGAAATAGTTACCCCAACCCCTTGCCCTAGACCCTAAACATAACCCATAATCCTATCCCCTAACCCTAAGCCCTAACTCCCGGGCCCTAACCGCCAACCCATAGCCCTAACCCTAACCCCAACCCTTACCCTAACCCGTTTAACAAATGTTTTACAAAAAGTCTACTATCGTCTATGGTTCAATAGTGTGAAGCGTTTTGCACTCCTACAACATCTTTCTTAGGCTGAGCCATGTAAATTAAAAACGATGTTTCTATAGGGTTCAAATAATTGCATACAGAATTTCGAAATTTCTGAAATGTTTTAGCACGTCGGATTTACTACACGTTTTTTGATTCCTACACAACGCCAACTTGCGTGCTCCAAATGTAATACTTTAGAAACACTAAACGTCGTTAAATCAAACTTTGTTTCATGAGAAAACACTTTAAAAAGCCTGAAGATTAATGCACTCTAATTATAGGTTCCATAAATAAATCTTAATTTTGCAAAGATGTCACGTCCGGCAATAGGACTATTCTCTTTGTTAGTAAGTTTCCCTTTAGCCCAAATAAGTTTGTTTACCATTTTACTTTTTAAGATCGTTGGCTTTTGGAATGTTGTCTTTCAAAATGAATAAATGTTTTATAGGACATCTCAAATGATGCTCTAGACTTAAAATGTTAATTTCTTACATGAAATTCCGAAAACCGTTGCCCAGTTTCAGCTATGAATCTGATTTTAGTGTCGGATCTCCCCTAGTGGTCAGTGGAATTGTTACTTAATTGCTGACATCCAAAATGTTCAGGTCTATGAACACAGATGTTCAATACACAAAAGTGCTACATTACAAATTTATTATCTCATCCTTTGGGGTCCAACTGAGAACACAGTTTAAAGTTCAGTCACCTATACATTTTATAACGTATGTTCAAGAAAACAGAAAGACAAGAACTGAGATACTGGCCAGTCACGCTTTCATTAAGGCGCACGCAGTCAAATTGTAGCCGAATCATATTTTGCTTATCACAATTTCAAGTCACCAACCAAAGGGGTTTTTAAAGCTCGATTGATGGCAGTCTCCAACGTGGAGTTTCTGCAAAGGTGTAGCGTTTTGTCTACGTCAATGATCATGTCGGTTCCTTTTTAAAATAAAGAAATGGTTAAAGTATAAATACCTTCACCGGTCAGGTTACAGGGCATGTCCACCGCTTTCCATCTTACAGTTCAGTGTAGGGCCCTCACATATAATCGTACAAGAAAAGTAATTATGCCGTAATAGGAGCGATGATGAAGAAACCCTGGGTGCAGCTGACTGAAGACGGTTAATGGGCATAAACGTCCACCTCAATCCACCTTGTCTTTGCTTGTTCTTTCACTTCTACATACAAGCATTGATCAGTATCCGCATGGACACTTAGATTGCTACCGAAGAAAATTCCTTATGTAGGTTTAAGATTTAGTAACGAGAGTTAGGTTCAGGGAAAAGAGAACAACATTTTGTATGATGGATGCTTAGATTACTTGTCCATTACTGGACATGAAATGCAGCTGAGGCAGATCCTAGTATCTAATGGTTCATCCACGACAAAAACACCAAACAGCGCGTTTTTCCCAATGCGAGTGTCATTATCGAGCAATGTGGTATTATGGTTGGTCCAAAAAGCTAACGTCCGAATATACTGTTTTTTGGATTGTCCAAAGCCAGCAACCAAATGTTCTAACAAATTGCTATTTATCAGTCGATTCTAGGTTTCCATTATTCATGACTTGATCATAATATTCTTTTGTCGAAGAGGCCTGACCATATATAGGAGGAAATGTGATTTTCGTTAACAAAGTTCACTAAAGTCAGTTGTTAGGAAAGAACAAATTCGTAGTTTTTTTTGCGGTAGGAAAGATTATTACAATTTCCTAACAGGACCCCTTCCGAACTATATCTTTCAAGTTCATACCAGGAAATAGGTAATTCAGATGTTTGCAACAAATTTGCATAAATATGTTTAGGGTTAGGACCATATAGATATATTAGAATATTGGAACACTGCCAAACTATAAGGGCTTCAGGAGAACTAGTTATTGTTGCTCAACGAATGAGACGTTTAAGTCGAACGCGCATGGCAAAATCATCTTATTCCCAGATTATACCTTTCCGGTTTTGGTAACAATGGACGGTTGGATCTTATAACAATGACATCGTCATGCGCAGAGAAGGGGTGACAAATGCATCAGCAAGTTTGGTTATAAATATGAAATACTTGAAAAGAAACGACAAACGCTTGGCACTTTTTAGTTAGTGCAATAACTTGGGCGAAAGACAACCTTCTCAGAGGGAGAGACTTACAACAAAAGCTCGTCGGATAATACATATTATGAATCGGTGACAGTCAAACCAAATTGCGAATCTTTTAACATACAGTCTAGCTAGGACCCTTGCGCTGATGTCCAAGGGGATTAAGGTTTGTTAAGGCTTTGATTAAGGTAGGGTTAGACTAAAGTTAAGGATTAAGGTTTTGCTCAGGCCTAGTTTTGTAGTTGGGGTTAGGACGGGGGAATAATTAGTCCTCCTAGAATTTTGCATAAGGCAACCTATATTACCGAGGGGAGCTCCTATTCTCATGTCTTACCCACGGTCTTGGTTGAATTGATATATTAATTAGCTCGAATGTGGTAGACGGTTTAAACTTCCCGTTAGCGCAGACGGATGTAGATTTTATAAAAACCACGAGTGGCATCGACTATAGCTATGTAACACTATCTGAACTGGGAAAAAGTAAATCTTCTCCAAGGTCAGGAGCATAAGTCAAACGAGTACCCACATGCCACTTCGGTCACAAGATATTTCAGGCAGAAAAACTAATAAAACTTTACTCAATGGACATAATACCAGGCATATGACATTGAGAAGCGGAGCGTGTAGTAAAAAATATAGTGGAGGGTATCTCCTTTAATATATAATTTCAGCTTTTTGTTGACATCTTACATATCCACTTGCATAATATTACTCATAAAGAAGACTGAATCCATCAATTTTCGTCGATTACATAATTAATTATCTTTGCATCTGTAGAGCAAACACTGACAGTTCGGGCGTCGCATCTGATGATGTCCACCGTGTGATGCACAGCGAGGTGAAGCAGGCACGAAGACTTGCACGTGAATTAGCTTATAGTTGGTGTGGACTTGCGCAGAATCTGCCGCACTATCTCCTTCTCCCCTAACTGAGCCCGGCGTCAAGACAGTCATGAAAGCCGCAAGCGGGAAGAGCGCAGGTGGGTGGCGCTGTCGGGCCCGCACCTTGGCGCACCATTCCACATCCCTGGTCTACACAAAATTGACCAGAATCTTGACTAATAACAACAACAGGACAGAGACGAGGATGCCTGGGGCAGTCATGCTCACGACCTGTGTACTCAACGGGAGCGCATGTAAATCTGCCGACAAGGAATCAGGGGTTAGAGAAATACCAGCGCATACTAGGCTGCAATGGACATGGTATGTTGATTCTGGTACAGACTTTTAAAGACTTTTAGGCCAGAGGACACATACGCGTCATGCATAATGCCAATGTTGCTATCGCCTTGGATTCCACGAAAATAATTTGGTCAAACTATTCAATACTTCCCGCACCACTGAAATGTACAATCCACATTTATATTCGCTCTAATTAACTGCATAATATGATTGAAACAAGGTGTTGATGATTACGTTTCCCTGGAGAAGCCTTTTACTTTCCATAGTATATTATAATAGATGCAAAATGTGAGTGCGCAGACAGCGTGGCATAAAACTAATCGTAATGTTGAATATTATTTCCAAAAAATCGAAAAGGTACTTCCTCAAGGGCAGATTTGTGGAGAAGTGAATTTGAAATGAAAGTTCGGCTTGATTTGTGGAGTGAAAACATCAAACTGCATTTAGAGAAATACCACCTGCTGAGCTTGTTGAAAATAACTTTTCAATTAAATTACTCATTCTTTCCAGAGTTTACCAAATAGGTTATTAAAAGTGCTTGCAAAACATGCCGTTCGCCTTATGGCTTGGTTCCGTACTGAGCTGTCAGAATGTGTGCACCATTGCATACCTGACAGTTTAAAGGTTCACTCTTAGGCTGGTGAAATAAACGGAGGCTATAAGATTATGATAACTGTCACAGTTAGCACACATAATTTAAAAAATTCCACTGATTGTATGATAGGAGACGCCCAATCTAAACCGTTGGATAATAATCAAACAAGCAACGCCAACACTTTGTTTGAACGTAGTTCTAGAGAGAACGCGGCCAGCCCAAGTACAAAGAAAATAAATCAACATTTACCTCAGTATTTCTGCCTCCAACACTGACGGCATATTTAAGGGTTTATGAGATAACTTAAGTAGATTTTGCTCGGGGACCAGAAAAGACAGGGCAACGTGGGTTTCCCAGTTCTAATAACAATCGAAGGATTGTGCAAACGTTAGACCTAGAAAACCACTAAAAGGGGGGAGTTATCATATAGAAGACACTTGAAGATACCGTAGGCGTGCTAATCCTTGAAATGTTAATTAAAATTCCGATTTGCTTTTGCGACCCGAAACGATCACTTAGGGCAAGTTGCGACATCAATCCCCGTGGAGCAAAATCCCATAATAATTCGGTTACAATATAATGTCGGCTCTTGGACGAACGTTTTACGACAGCACACAAAAGCTATATTTGGAAAAAACGGCTACCTATGTAGTATGAATTCTTCTCATTGGTTCTCGATTGAATTGTGAATTATATTATATTTTGTAATAAACGAACATGCACATATTCCTCTTCTACATATTCCACAGGAAATTACGTCGTAAAATTTTATACTTAAAAGAAGGATATGATTAGGTTTTAACAAACTTTTACAATTCCTGAATAATTAAGAACCCGACACATACCTTGACGGTTTCGAACCTACAAGCAGGATATTTTCCGTGTACGGCAAATCACACTCCTTTTACTGTAATGAGAGGAAATTACATGTGTTTCTTTCGTTTTAGCGGAGGATTTGAGCAATATTGTAAACTTTACAAGCAAAATAAATAAATGCGGATAGTCGATGTTTATGAAAGGTCGTTTTACGGTCTTAAATACGTTATAATTTAAAAACCTTCCTTCAAATAAAAAATGCGAAGAAAACGCATTTTTTACCAAACAGGCTAAATAATAAGTTTCCACGTGTTTTTTATGAGTTATACGTAAATCTAAAAATTCATCGAAAATCAATGAGGAAGGTTTATGCAACGAAGTAGTCAGTTTTTCCAGTGTAGTTTTTGCGGGTGCTGGAAACCAGTCTGCTCAGAAGCCGGCATCCTGAATTTACTGAATTATCATGGGATTATGCTGCTCGATAATTAATATTGCAAACCTACTTTAGTGATCCTTTCGAGTCGAACACGCATTTTAGAATTTTGGTCAACATTTCATGAGTTCGCACACCTACTGTGCATTCGCCACCACATAACCAGGAGTATTATTTTTTAACTTTTCGCGTGTATGAGTTAGGCAGAACAAACTTTCGTTCAGATCTGGTAATTTCTTGAATGTGAGCGAACGAAATGAATTGATTCTGAATAATTTTCATAGCATAATGAACTTATGTGATCATCCAATACTAATAGGACAAATATTTCGGCCTATGAGAAACTGATCTTCTTATAGCCAGTTTAAGAAAGGATGTTATCGAATGCAGCATCCTTCCGTTTCTCGGTAAAATTGTAATGATGACGCCCGTTAAACTGTATCGAAGTTTGTGCCATTTGATTATACATTACAAACAGTCAGCCAACGTCTCATGGGTTTGGACGTTTGCCTTGGGCTGAGCAAATAATCTGCACTTAGTAAGTCAGAAATTGTAACCAAGGAAGTGACAAATGCGTGCAATCGTGGGCCTGCTGACCAACAAGAAAGACAACCCTTAGAAAGGTCGCAAGAAACGCGGGATGGTTGTATGTAGCCAGCCTTAAAGTAAGCCGTGATTCCTGTGCCTTTCTAAAATTTTGAACTGGTTAGTAGGCCCAATCTGAACAAATGTAGGACAGTAAATGCCCCGATTATGACGATCTTCCGTGGGGTAACAAGGCTACCGCCGCCAGTCAAGCCATACTCTTTAACATATGGGCACGACGTACGCCCTTAAAGGTACCACAGACAAAGAGTCTGTCCTCTCCCCTTAACTGCGATATCCACATAGACCTGGCTTTTTTCCATACAGAATTAATGCAAAGCTACCCTATTTATGTTCCTGGGGCGAAAATTAGGTATTCATTGCATTTTTTTTCATATAACCGATTGGTTTATTTGCAAGTTTCTTAATTTTATGCTTGCCTGAATTTTTTGTCTTCCTTTGCCATAATTTGTTTTCAGTGTTCCATGCGTCTCTAAAACGTCATCCTAAATGCTATTGGATCAATAAGGAAAGTCCAACAATGAGGCCTCATTTAAGGGTTCCGTAATTTACCACACTGCCTGGTAGTAAAGTTGTTTTTTAAATTGTTAACTTAAAATTTCACTCAAAGCAATAATCACGACTGTGTTATGGCTAAATAGAAATAGGTGCTTCATAAAAAACATGCTATATTTTTTCTGGTCGACGTTAATAGTGCTGCCTACAAAGCCTGAAATTCTAAAAGACATTTGGATTTTCATAAAATCTGCAATTTAATAAAAACTGTTCCTCCAAATCCCACAGGTCATTTATAACTGAAAAACAAGTGACGATTAAAGTTGGTCGTGCATTAACAAGTGAACCTACGTTATACAATTTGCTTATGACTCGGCCGAAACCTCGGTCATATTTATTTAAAAAGAACTTAGCCAAGTGTACCTAAGGCTTCATTAAAATCCAGAGATGTAGAGAATTTAAGCAAACTGACTCTGAACAACAGCACACCGCGGTCTTTTCACGAAATAGCGTTTCGGGTTTCAAAAGTTCGCCCTCGTGAATGATGAGATACTCCACTGTTATGAGGAAGGCAGGGATTTCTTTGCAATGAGGAAGATTTTCGTAGCTTACACCTTATTTCCTATCCTTACACTCTCATTGGGTTAAAGATAAGACAGGACCAACGATAAGTAATTGGTTGGAGAACAGTTGCCGGTAAGACATTGTTGCTCGCCTACGTGTACTGGAGACAATCGATCATCAGCTTCACTTGAACGATCTGCAGATCGCATCAAGGAGCCCTTGTGCCCAGATCTCTATGATATGCGTAGTATAAAGTTATCCAGTCAGCTAATCAGAAGCAAGGACAGGACTGGTGGCGCACAGTGGTGTTTGAGGAATGCGTTTGCTTGTTTACGGTAAAGGATCTGAGCCCGTGGGCCAGTCGGATTGATCCAGCTCTCTTTCTCGGTTTCCATACATTCAATCAAGTCAACTGATAATGTGGTTGTGCGAAGCGATTGGCATAGTATGAGCTCCCACGTAACTCAGACGCATTCGTATGTAGTCCGAGTCGCACAAGTCCAGCACAAGCCGACTGATGTGATTCTACCCTCGTTTACCATCCATCGTAACAGTTATGGACACCTTTGGAGGTTTGTGAACTTCGGGGATGGTCCGATGCCTAAGTTTACAGTTTTTTGTTTATTTTATCGTCCAAAGATTGTTGTGCTTGTTTCGACAGTGCCGAAATTGCCACATTTACTTTCTAAGTGTTTGTTTTACGTATGTTTCTAGACTAGAGTTTCCACTTACAGCTAAAATAAGCTATAGCAGTAATTTGGCGTTAGAAGCCTCCTGCCGTCCTCAAGATTATTAAACGACTAACGGGGGAGTTAAAGTTGGTCTCCTTTGCTGTGTCGTACACTAGAGCGTAAAAGTTTAAAAATTACCACCATTAGCACAAATTTTATATGAAAATTCACTTGAAATTGTGAATTGTCCCTATCCTGCTTGGGTATACATCGAAACATGAATGAAGGGTAATATACTCATTAAGTAATGTAGGGCGACTGGACTTTAAATAAGTACTGGCAAAGGTAAAGGTCACTAGAATAACAATCGTACCGTATTGTCTATCGTTAGCACTCATAAGGAAACGCCGGATTTGGATTAACCAGATCACGAATCTGAACGTTTTACTCATCGAGCGTTAAATTCATCGTCCCACCGCTAATCCGAGAGCTCGTTATCTTGCTGGTTGTGGTGAGATATATTAATGAATACGAGCCGGTCGTTTACCAGTCGACCTACGGAAAAAACGGCTCTGTTGCCATCTGAACTTTAACCGAGAGCCCCGAAGACAGTCGCCTAGCGACTCGTTATGCTAAAAAATGAGTACCCAGAAGGAAAGGAGTCTGGGAGACTGTCGTCTGCCGGTCATGTCAACCCTAGGTTCTGGTAACTAGAGACTTAAACATAGGCACTTTGATAACTATTCGTTAAGTATCTCACCGAGTAATCATTGATTCACTACACCATTGTCGTCCCATTTATAATTAGGCACAATAATTAGCTTGCGATGTTCGTTTAGCGATCAAAATGCAGTGAGGAACATGCTCATTTCCTATTTGTTTTGCCATTCATACATGTACATGGTAAGAGAAATCGGAAAATTGTTTGCAGTCAAAAAGAATGTAGAAGGAGTGGGGTATGTAAGTGTTGACATGCCTTCCAGCTATTCCGATGGCTATCACATTGCTTTTAACTCTCAATCCTAAAGTAGGACTCAAAGCCACGCCCTGGAAAATTAATAACTGCAGTATTTCCCGCCTATTCCTCAGAAGAGCTGTGCGACTGATCTTCCAAATGATAAACAAGCGCGCGAAATTTTAATTGGGCATGCTGATTATCTGTCTAGCTTAAAATGCCAAATTTACTATACCCATTGCTCATTTTGCAATAAAGAAGATCATTATTCTAGATGTGATAAGGATGCACTAGGTCCAAATTATTGCTCATAAAATCTGCATCTCACGAGAGAATTAATGTTGCACATAATCCACTTCTGTCGTTCCTATAAGAAATTGTTTGGGCTAATCTCGCCTAATGTACCCGGAAGACTACGATGCAGACGGTGGCAAAAAAGAGAAGAGAGAAGAGCATAATTCTCTTGCCTAAAAATTAAACCAAAGAATGACTAAGAGAAAACTAGAGTGCCAATGAGAAATGGCATTGACGCTGCTGACTTTTGTTTTATCGGTGAGCGTTTGAATAGCCACCCGTTTCCGTTTGTTTCAGATCATCTAGAAAGAACAAGCGACTGGGAATCTAATAACACGGGGTTAATCAAATAGCGAAAGTCCTATTGCCCGTTTAGCTCTTTTGAGTGATACAGAGGTCCATTTCCTGTTTATTGTGCAACCTAGTAGAAGTCTCCTTCGACTGAAAGTTGCCAAATACTCGAAAATAGATGGTAATAAAAAAGTGCTTGAAGTTTCCAAAGGATGCCGACCAGGTCCTGTCCTTTCTCCCGTTTATTCAGCCCAGCAGACAACTGAATGTCCACAAGTACCGAAAGCCTTTTCCAAACGAAAATCTGTACTCTGGTCAATATGATTGTAGTTTATCAGCAAATGAACTGCTTTTGAAAATTCAATTCTCTTTATTATTTGGACAGCGTATTCAATATTTTGTCAACGACAGTTTAGTATTTATAGTGACGGCAGAACCAGAGTCCGTATCACGGCAGAACTAACAAAAAGAGAGTCCCTTAGCCATCAGGCTATCATCTGACCAGATTACCCTATGCTAAACTAGTTTAAGCACTCTGGCAAAATTGCCAAAACAAGTTAAGCGGATAAACGTACAGGTTGATGTAAAAAGACCTTTAGAGTCTATTAAGTTTGCTCATCATTCCCGAAATGTTAATGAAATAATTCTACTGTCACACTAAATGTGTTGATGCATTAGATTTTTATAAGGCTCAAAAAGAGGTACGCAACGCAGTAGACGAAGACCTATGTCACGGCCGCTACCAAGTCTGATCTCATCATCGGTCATTCTGCTTCGAACTTGACGGTTGCAGGCGACTGAGGAGGGACAAGTGAATGCGTTCAGGCCTGTACTCACTATTCTCTCTAAACTACGCCAGATAGACTTGGCATACTAGGTATCGCCTATTAGAAGGTTGCTACCTGAAGGCCTAACCTGGTCCTAAACTTGGGAGAATGTTAGGCATCGCTGGCTTAATCCAACAATGACCTCATGACAGGCTTCAAACTCAGGAGGCAAAGATGCGATCACTGGAAGAAGACACTTATTGGCCTGACGTTTCGGATACTCACTCGAATCCATCATCAGAGAAATTCGCAGATGAAGGATGGATTCGAGTAAGAATTCGAAACGTCAGGCCAGTAAATTTTTTGTTCCAGTGATCGCATCTTCGTCTTCTGAACTGCTACCTGGAACTCGCCTGTTCACTTCTATCAGTAGGTTTCACGCTCTTGGCTCTGACACAGTGGGACCTGCTTTGAGTTCACTAAAACAAACAACAAACTTTGGCTGTTACCTGCCCGTTTTTCTGCGACGCTCTTTGAGAAGAACAACGTGCAAATACTCGATAATATGAACTTACATTAAGCTGAAGGCACTTAATTGCTCACAAATCTGGAAGTTGCTCGTTAGCAAACTCGAAAGGCATAAAATGGAAGCAGTGCAACACGTTTTCTGGCTTTCTGATACCACAGTTTCTACAGTTATTCTCTAAATGTACAGTAGGTGGTCTAACTCATGAAAGGTCGACCGAAATTCCGAAATGCGTTTTCGTTTCGAAAAGATTATTTAAGTAGGGTTATAAAACCAATCATTTTGCAGCATAATTTTGTAATAATTCAGTTACCCCAGAGCGCCGGCATTCGAAAAAACTTCAGTTCGGCTGCAGATAAAAACTATACTTTGTAAAAAATGACTACATATGTGGCACGCATTTTTCTAATTGATTTTCGATGCCTCTAAAAGTCCGATCATACTTCACGGAAAACATGCACAAAGATATTTACTCTTTTGTTCACTCGGTAGAAAATTACACCTTCTTTCAATTTTATACTTGAAGGAGGGACATACTTCGGTTTTAAAAAGTTTCTGATTGGGAGACTTATATAACATGATGGCCATTCATAAAACGTCATGTCTCTGCATTTACCAATGTGGCTTGTAAAGTTAACAATATGGATCAAATCCAATGTTAAATTTTATGAACCCTATATAGTATCCTCTCAATATCGCAAAGAAATATATGGTTTTCCGTATGCGGAAAATACATAGCTTGTAGTGTGGAAACCCTGAATTCATGTGTGGTGCAGAGCGGGTTCAAAATTATTCGGGAATTAGAAACGTTTTTGAAAACCGAATAATTCCCTTTCTTCGAGTATATAACTGGAAGAGAACGTCATTTTCTACTGAATGAGCGAAAGAATAAATATCGTCGTGCATGTTTTCCTTGAAGTATAATCGGACTTTTGGAGGTATCGAAAATCAATAAGAAAAATGCATGCCATATATGTAGTCATTTTTTACTCAGTTTGCATTTTGTATGCAGCTGGTACGAAGTTCGTTTAAAAGCCAGTATCCTAAGGTAGCCGAATTATTATAGAATCATATTGTAGGCTGACTTGTTTTACAAACCTGCTTAATTATTCCTTCCGAAACGAAAACACACTTCGGAATTTCGGTTGACATTTCATGAGTAAGCCCACCTACTGTATGACATGACGGTAGGTTGAAGGCAGCTAAAGGAGAATGCACCCTCCCGTGTGAGCGCGACCGTATAGCATCGTCTGCCTTCCTATCCTCATCAAAAGGTGCCCAGGCTGCTGGAAAACTATACACACATCTATACATTTTTAAGTATTACAATTGATGGGTTGTGAGGATTCCGACTTCGCGCGATTAGAACAGAAAATCAATGCTTGAAGACTAAACACCAGGCCGAACATAATACCGGTGTACCTAATTATTAGCAAGTCAAATAAAAGGCTGATCAGAATGCCGAGAATGCCCCTAACCACTTTTATGATGACCCAAGTTTAAAAACAGGTGAAAACAGGTTAATGTAAGAATGTCCTAAATGACAGCCAAAATTGCCACGGTGTTAATGCTGTGACTTTTCAGCCAAAATAAGTGTCATTCATTTATGTTTTGGCAGATTTTGAATAATTTATATTGACCCAACTGTGAAACACTCGGCGCCTCGGTGGGATTCGAACCCACGCAGTAAGGGGAAGGCTTTAGCGCAGCCAACGCTCTAACCACCTAAGCTACGGGGCCCCGCCGGACGACGTGAGTTTAATCACATTTGGGTTAAGTTACCCGCCCAACCTACTGCAACGTCTGGAATCCACCAAAGCTGATACAGTAAGTTGACTGCCCAAGCAGGATTTCCTAAGTAATTCACCTAGAATCCGCCAGATGACTACCAGGCTCGCGTAATTCATTGATGTTTTGGTGAATTTTGAATAATTCATATTAGGCGGATAACTTGACCCAAATGTGATTCAACTCACGTCGTCCGGCGGGGCCTCGTAGCTCAGGTGGTTAGAGCGTTGGCTGCGCTAAAGCCTTCCCCTTACTGCGTGGGTTCGAACCCCAGCGAGGCGCCGAGGTTTTCACAGTTGGGTCAATATCAATAAGTGTCATGTTTAAAAATATCAACTAGCAATTATAATTGTTAGATGGTTTTATATCCGTTGATTTAAACGAATAAAATGAGGTGCTGTCAAATAATTGAAGGAGGCATTTAGTTAGGCTCAATTACCGCCAAAAATGTTAGAATGACGTATACCACTCATGTTAATTTAGATTACCGCAGACCTACCCCATGGTTTTATTTGGTCGACAAAAATCAGCATTTTCTGTCTATGAGTAACAGACACGTCAAACCTGATTTAACGGTTGATCTGGCAGGACTATTCATCTTTCCGCCTGACTCAAAAGGGGATATTCCGCCCTGAGGACATTTTGGGACTCATATGCTCCCATCAGGGGAAGAGAAAGAAACATTATCAATGTTTAAACACCATGCTAAATACCACAGGTACTAGCATTACTGCACTCTTGCAAATTGTGCCATTGCAATTCAATAGAAGTTGTTGGAACTCATTTGCACCGAATTAACTCGCGAAAAACCAAAACCCCCTAAAATCGGCGGACAAGTCATTTAAGCACACTGTTCGCCAATATCGTCTGACCATAAGGGTTGAAAACCAGCGTCAACTAACTTTAAGAACCATAAAATTGGAACCTCTGAATCTCTCCTTACACAGCACAAGTGACATGAATGGCTTTCCACAAGCAGATCATCAGTTTAGAACGAAGAACTAAACATAATGCTAGAAATTTTCAACAGAAATCGGAAATCGTACTATTCATAAAATTAGGTTAGATCGGCTGACGAAATCTTAAACGTGACAGTCGGATCAGATTGAAAAAAACTAATGTGCCAGAATCGCTACACAAGTCAAAATTTATTCAGGACCCGAGGGCGCGAAGGAGAATAACATATGAGGATTGAAATAAGGCCTGACCTTCTTTGAGAGGACAGTATCATTCAAAAGAAATGCATATAAAACTTTGCTAGTCCATGATGATAGTCGGATAAATCGAAGCCCCACCAATTTGATAAGTTTCTTGACCACTTTTGCAAATTATTTAGGCTTGCGAACTTAAACCTTTTCCATCAGCGTGGATATCTGAGTTGCTCCCAAATGGTGCAACCCCAGCCGTAAATTCCAGTGTCGCAAGGGACAGAGAGCACCGCTTGGAAGTGGGAAATTTTAAATGACTGGACCGCCTTTGATGTGAACAGAAGTGCGGAAGACATGTGAGATTGCAAAAAGGTTCAAGACGTAACAAAATCCTGACTTCACTCCGACTCCAATCGCATGACGGCCACCGGACGGCGCCTGAGGTAGCCGTAAAAACCATAAATCCAAACATAGATTAATTTAAATTTTGAGGCTGGCCGGGGTTCCAGCTCCCGATCGTCAGTGGCAGAACCCAGATTAACTACATAGTTGTTACATAATAGGCCGGTTGCATCACTTCTGCTTTAGATACCTGGTGAGTCTAACAAAACCCTTCAGAAATAAGGCGCGAGTACACACACAGGATTTAAGAGGACTTAGATTTCAGGTGACATTAATGCATAAAAGGCAATAATAATCATTTCGATTAAGCGTGATGTAATTTACAGGTAAAATTGTTATATTGACAAAACAGCAAACCTCCGGAATAAAAATAATTACGGGCAGCTCGAACAGAGACCAAGTTTAAAAAGTTCTGCGTTGATTGATTTTTTTTCATTGGGCAACTCACATGACCGTGCACCCGACCTTGACTTCTTGCATAGAACCCCTAGAGCTCACTTGACTTAGAGAAACCAAAGCTTTTAATAAAAAAAACGTAATATAAAAATGTGCGCACCAAAAGACAATATCTGAACTAAAGGAAGTTCTGGCAGATCCGTTTCAATGGTTTCGATCAATTTAAAGCCTAGAGAGCACTTTAATTGACTAACGTGACATTCGATAGTACCCTTCTCCGAAGGCTCTTGATCAGGCATGTTTGAGTGACGGAATTACTAATGTTTTCTCTGTCTGTTATCTGCTTGATAAATAGACACAGCCTCGACCAACCGGAGTAACATAAAACCGAAAACAACGACTCCTGCTCTTAACAATACAAAACGCTATATTGAAAATATGTAGGATTGTTTGGGAATAAAATATACTTTAATGCGTAAATGTTTAAGACTGGTTCTCCAGCTCGTCGTCAAACTTTTGGAATGTCCGTTTTCCAGTAAAAACGCTTTACATTTTGATCGAAAGGCGGACGCTCAGGGCACTGTTATGAATTAGAAAATATTGAATGGCTACGTTACCTTTGAAAATGAGGGATAACATGTAGCTTTGAAAGTAAGATGTGGTTTGATAACCCCACCTCATGGACACAATACTGTTGGGATTAGGGTTAAGGGTTATGGTTAGGTTTTAAGGTTGGAAGTTAGGGTTAGGGGTCATGGTTTAGGGTTAGGGGTTATCACAACTATTTCCCAACATTAAAAGTACAACCGCGAATTCCCACTAGCTTTTATTCTGCATATAACTACTTGGCTTCGTCGTCTGTGCGTTCCCCGTTTGTTTACTTCAGGTCGGGCTACCAAAGAAAATTCTACCATAAAAAGTTCCCTTACGCAACTTGGTAAGGAGTATAGATAGATGCATATGACATGAAAGTACTTTTTATATTGCTGGCTTTGTGCGACAACGTGAACTCCGTTAGACTCAAGTGCATATGAAGTGTGGCAGCTGTTCATATGGCTGCAGGTAGACGAGAAACCTTTTTATAAACGTTTTGCAAAATGCTATTTTTGTAAACAAGACTTAACAACTTATCCGTCCCAAAAGAATGATCAAAAATGGAGGATGACCCAGAAAACGTATTGTATGCCCTATATGCGGATTCGGATAGAAACACCCCGGTACCTAAAGATCTGTCAAAGACGCTTATGTTTCACCTACATTATTGGTAAGCCTCGTTTGTGAGAGGCATGCCTGTGCGTACTGTTTTTCTTAGGGAAAGGACTAACCGCAGGTCTTCAGTATGCAAACACAACAAAAACGTTTTCTGGTTTGCTTTTTGCGTCGGTGTTGCCAGTGGACATTATTCTTCTACGGAGCTATCGTTTGGCTCATAAATTAGTAAAGTTTATTATGTTCATAGTGAAGCTTCAGTCAGGCAGTCTTCGACAATATACATTAGTTTTTCCTCCAGCAAACGACAACTTATATAGCACATCATAAGACCGAAAAATGCATTTTTGAGTAAATATTCCCTAGTTGCTCTGACACTTCTGATACCAAAACGCCGGTAATATCTCTAGAAAAACATTGTCTATATTAAGTTTTCAACAGATGAACCTTCACCTTTCCACGTTTGCGTGAGGACCTGGGCCCTTAAAGTCGATTAACTGCAGCAGTCCTCAAAGATAAGAATTTTGTCAATTGCCAGTTGTGTAAGGAAAGAATTTTACAAATGCTGTACTTTGTATCGCCCGAAAGTTTTAATACCTTACGCATCCAGACGTAGTACGCTGGCACACTGACATTCGAGAGAAAATTTGGGCTCTAGTTTCTGCCCCAAATTTATATGAGGAACAGGCAAAATGTTTGGGACTTGAAATCAAGTCTATCAAAACAGAAATAAAAAATGATTTCGCAAACAAACAAAACTGACTAGAAATGGGAGGTAGAATGATGTGGTTGGCGGATGATCTGAAACGAAAACAAATCCGCAAACAAGGGCTTAGATTCATATCCGAAAATAGCAAATAAGGAATTGCCTTTCAGTCGAAAGTGCTTCATGCGTTTTTTTTAAAAAAAACATTAACTGGCGTCAAGGATAGAAATCAGAACTGGCTATTACACATAATGTAAATTGCTGCATGTCTGAAGCATTTAAAAAATAAGGCCACGATACCAATTCAAGGATCGGTATGAATCCAAAAAATATTTTAAAAAATCATTAACTTAGCGTCATGACTCACTTAACGGTTTGTTCATTCTGCAGCTCCTCCTGCCGTTGTCTGCTCATAACGTCCTCAATAATGCGCCTTTCCTCAGGCGTAAGGTGTGAGAGGTCGGGGTGCTCCGTAGCCACATTCGGAGGCATGAGCCCCTTATCGAGAGGTCGCCTGTCGAAAGCGTCAACCGGTTTGACTCGGGCAGGTTGCATAGCGTCCTATTTCGATACATCCACGTTAGCAAGCGCGATCAGATGGGGTCTACTCCTGGAAGGTGGCTGTTGCAAGAAATCAGAGAAAAGTGAGTACTCCAGGCGCTAATTTTGACCTTTGCTGGGAAGGATGTGAGGTGATGTCGGCGTGCGTCGAAACTACAGCGGAATTATCAAAGAGAGCTTGAAAGAATGACGACATTATGCTACGCCTTCCACGATGTGCCACACAGTACTCCTTGACCACCTCAAGACGGTGATCGCCGAAGTAGAGAATTCAAGTGGAAATAAAGCAGTCAGAACATGCAAAATATCTATGTGAATTATCCGGTGTTAGTATGTATCAGCGTTATGCCAGTAGCCATTCGGCAGTAGTAGAATCCAACAATCGGAATGGAATCCCCGTCAGGAAATCGCAGGCGCACACAAATTGTTTTTATTTACACAGATCCTATCCAGAAAAAGCGAACTGAATCGACCAGTGAACAAGGCCGTTCTAAAGAATGTGCTTAAACTTGCATTCGTTGTTGCGACTGGATGCAGCAATGAAGGTTGAGGCAGGCATGAGGATGTGTCTGTAAACAGTCCATGCCTCCCGCGTCTATTGATCGATGACTACGCCGGCTCGTCCTTTCTCTCTCTCTCTCGCTGTCTCTCGAAGGCGAACGTGGAAAAGAGGAAGGAGCAACTCTGGCAGAGCACGAGCGCCCTGTTTGTAATCCACTCACTCACTCACACGTTCGCATGTGCGCGTAAGTGCGGCTACGCGAGAGAGAGAGAGCTGGAGATTGATGCACTGGACGGACAGGCGCGCAGTGGGCCAGACAGCAAGGCAAAAGGCGTGGGTTGCCGCCTCGAGCACTCGCTCAAGGCCTGTCAATGCTGCTGCCTTTCTGGCCCTGGTCTTCCCAAAGACTCGCGTCCACGGTTCCCCGGCGAAAAAAAGAAAACATCGTTCGATGGGAATGCTGCTGCTGGTGGTGGTGGTAGTAAATGAGGATGATGGCGGAGCGGAAAACGCACACTACTAACGCCTAGCGCATTTCGGGAGGGCTTCGATTTGCGCTTCCGTTGTTTTCAAACAGCAGTCTAGAGTAGAGGGAAAGGGTGAGAATTGCGAAATGGAAAAATTATGAGGAGGAGGGCGAGACAAGGAGAAGGGGTAGGCGGAGGATTGAAAGAAGTGAAAATCCTACGAGATGAAGTAACTATAAACGAAGGCGGAAATACGTGGAGACGAGAAGACTTAGAGAGAACTCAGGCAGTCTGGTGGATGGGCAAGTCGGGGAGGATCAGGGATTCGAAGACAATGAGGGAGACTGGTTAGGTAGCGCAGGAGCGGCCTTAGCGATAACAGGAGCATCAGCGTGCGAAAAGGTATCTGGCGGGGGAGAGTTGTGCGTGAGCGTACCTCAGACGATTAACCGGATAGGATGATTGCCAATTACTGATCAAGGGTCTTTCGCACCACTTACAACTATCCGGTCAAAAGTCCACCATTACTGTTCGACGATAAAATAGTTGAATTTTGGGCGGCTGAACAAACAGTCTTCTCCCTAAATGCATAATGCCTGTAAACAGAAACGACGGGATCCTTCAGCAGGCATTGCCTTCTTGATTCAAGAACACCATGAATGGGTAATTCTTTGCAACAAGAGCACTGCTATGGAGTCTTGAAAATCTCCATGTTTTTAGATACTGATAATTTGCAGATACCGCCCTTTCTCAAATCTCAGGGAAAGCAATTCATAAAAACCTTAGCGAGATATCCCATCATCCATCCTATACTTCAGGAATGTAGCCTGAAGCTATCCAACACTGCTAAAGGGTGTAACCCAATTTTTCGGAAGGAAGCCATTTACAAATCAAGCTTTGGCTTCACTGCTGGGAGAATGCACCTAGAAGGTAAATCAAAGCCTTCAAAAAAGCCATTCTGCGGATGATAGACGACAACAGAAAAATGGTAGTTAGGGAGGAAGGCCTAGGCTGGGGTTGACTACGCAGTCCTGATCCCAAATTTAAGCGACATGCGGGCTTTGAAAGTAAGATAGGCCGAAGGGAGATGCTGGAATCGGAAGTGAGGAAATTGGCTGAGACTGAAACGGAAAAGTCAACCTGATGTAGGACAAATCTGCCGCGCGACTGAAGGAAGTTTAGAACCCACGCAGCACACCTGGCACATAGGACGCACGAGGCAGCAATATCAGAAAACCTGACGGTAAAACTAACCCCAATCCGTAAAGTAATTTTAAACCTAACGCTAATTCTAAACTTAATCCTAAACCTAACCCTAACCCTAGGCTCGACGTCAAACTTAGCCCGTTCCATGAACCCAACCCTAACCCTCATGTAAATCGTGACCCTATCCTAACACTAACACTAAACATAAACCTGATCCGCAATCCAAACCCTTACACTAGCCGGAACCCTTAAACTTAATGCAAACTCCAACCCTGAACTAGATTCTCAGCCAAAACCTAAAACTAACACTACCCAGACATCAGGCTTCTCTTTTCCGTTTTATCATTGGCTACTTTCCCACTAACGATTTCAGCATTCTCCTTCGACTTACTTATTTTTCAATGCCCACATTGCGCTTACACTTTGGGACGAGGACAGCGTAACCGGCCCTTAACAACGACCGTTTTCAACTTAATTCCTAACGCAATAGGAAGACTTGCTAGTCATAATTCGACAACCCTAAAAAGCAGAAGCAACACAGCAGCTGTAATCGATCACTTTCGCGTATAATCCATAAAATGTCTTTTCACTCACTCTGTGAAACTGTAATGTATTGTAGGCATTGTGAATGAATGTATCTACGCTGACAATATAGGGGTGCATAATAAAATGCGTGACGTGTGGTACTGCGATAGCCCATCGCAGGGATCCGTAGAAAGAACGGTTTCGCTGTTTACTTCTAAGCAAGTTTTTCTTTTAAATGTCTAAGACAAGAAGCTCCAGAACTTGTCTGTGGATGTCAGTATCTTCGATAAGAATCTTTCAGAAATGACGTAAATACTTTGAAAGAGAAGATGAAAATGCCACCCACGCATCGCCACTAAGAGTGCCGAATACGCCTCCACATATTTAGCTAGTAATGCGAGTGAAGCCTTTCATGGAATAACCGTGAAAAAAAAACAATTTTAAATTATATTGAATGGCATACAAAAACACCGAAAGTGGGAAGGAAGTTTACTAAGCAGTAGTATCAGAGGAAATTTGTGTTTCGTCCCTTCAGAAGGGAGAATTTGCAAGTGAATGTACACGAATCGTCAAAATGACCTGACCTGAAAAGTGTGGAAATTGTAAACAACAGCAGAAAGGCCAAGTCAATTAAAAGTTTCAGCTTAGTTGCCCACTTTTCGGCACTGAGTAGTTGGTATTGTCAGTAGTGGCTAATTATCTGGAAAGTTCTACTGTGCCCCGTATTGATCTTATTATTAAACTATTAAATCGGCTTGTCTTGAACATTAATGGCTTATGCTGCACCTAATATCCTTAACAGCTTGATTTAATAAGTGATGATAAAGTATTCTAATCCGTTTGTCTGCTAGTATGCGCAAGTTGTTCCATAAGAAACTCTCGCGAAGGGCGATTCTGGACTTTCGTCTTTCGGATATGGTGCAAGTCCTGTCACGCATCCTATAATGCCAAATATTTGCTTCCGCATGTATATATTTAAGCACACATCAGACTGATTAATTCATGCAGTGGCTTTTTAGGCAATGAAAACGGAAATATTTAAAAATGTCTATTTTTCGTAAAGATGGACCGTAATATTTGCAGCTTATGTCAAATGCAAACATCGCAGCCATAAGATTGATTTTTTTCCCAAAAGCATTTGTTACTAGAGTTGCGGATGTCTACTGTTTGAGTTTATACGCCGGCGTTTCCTGCAGACACTACAATCACGGATTTATGGCCAGTGACATTAATGCAATTGGAATATGCTATATGGGCGTTATTTTATTGTGATACACACTAAAAACGAGACATAATCATGTATAATAGGAGAATCGTGCACATAAGTACTGTGGGAGCATTTGTTTGAAAGATCTCTCAACGAATATCCGGACATAAAAAATCAATTGTATCGATTGCGGACCGCTAAACTGTTCCACCCTAACTTACTACGATGCAGATATTCTGTTAATCTGATATTCGCTGGAAAATTTAAATTACCGTCAATGACCAATCATTTGAAACTTTATCTGAAATCCGTATTCACTTGGGAAAGATTGCATAGGTGGAGTTGTGATACTAATCCTCGTGCAGTATAACCGGAGGTATAACAGAGGCCGCGAGATTTTGTCTCTTGGATACACTTCCTTTCGGCCGTCACCACGCAAGTGGAGTGTTATACGCAATGGTCTCTCGATTACCGTTGAAAAACAGCAAATAAGGGATTGCTATGGTAAAAAATTGAGGATATTCATAGATGTTTTGGAAGATTTTGGATAATTCATACTGACCCAACTGTGAAAAATTCGGAGCGTCGGTGGAATTTGAACCCACGCAATAAGGGGAATGCTTAAGCACAGCCAACGCTCTAACCACTTGAGCTACGAGGTTCCGCTGGACGACGCAATTTTAATCACATTAGTGTCAAGTTACCTGCCTAACCTATTGCGACGTCTGGAATCCACCAAATCTGATACTGCATTTTGACGGCCCAAGCAGGATTTCCTAAGTAATTCGTCTAGAATCCACAAGATGACTACCAGGCTCACGTAATTCATAGATGTTTTGGCAGATTCTAGGTGAATTGCGTAGGAAATCCTGCTTAGGCAATCAACTTACTGTAGCAGATTTGGTGGATTCCTAAAGTTGCAGTAGATGGGGTGGGTAACTTGACCCAAATGGGACTAAACTCTCGTCGTCCAGCGCGGCCTCGTAGCTCAAATGGTTAGAGCGTTGGCTGTACTAAGGTCTTCCCCCTTACTGCGTGTGTCAGAATCCCACCGAGGCGTCGAGTTCTTCACAGTTGAGTCAATATGAATTGAGGATATCTAGACATGTTAGAACAAGAGGTCAGAATTGTGGACTAGTTCTGTCGGGGGGAGGGGGAGTAGCGGAAGCGGAGTGCATGCCAGTAGGTTTTGATTGCCAGTCGTCTCCAAAACGCGATGTGATAGAAAACTGCTGCGAACATGTGGTCTCGACCGGGGCCAGGGTAGTTTAAGGACTTGAACGAACGAAATCTGACAGGACAAGGTTTGGTTGGCTGATCACGTGGCCGCCGACTCTGCCATTGTAAGCGTCCACTGAGACAGGAATCGGGAGTGCCCACCATGACTTCGAAGATGACTCGAAATGTTTTGTTGACGCCTTCCTAGTGCTGTCGCCAACCACACTTGCACTACAGTAAAACTTCTCCATGCCTGTATTTAGACAGACAGGACACAGTTTTTGCATGCGTTTGGACAAGTCCCTTGTTCTTTGGGCAACATTACCTGCTCTTCAGGAGAAAGTAAAGGCACGGGCACAGCAAGTAGATCGGAAAGGTAATTTTATCCTCCACCTTCAAAGAGCGCCTTGAAAATTGAGAAATATATTGGCCGGCAAGTAGGCGTGAGCCATAAAAATGGTAAGCGACGATTAAGAAGCTCACCGGTCGAGTGTCTACAAAAGGCAGTGCTGGAGATAGCGTCTTTTTGAGCCATAGGCACGTTTGTTTGCGATGGATGTTGTTTCATACATCTTGGGACATGTGTTTTGGGAGAAAATTTGCTACTAGAGTGTTTCGCATGAAGACAAACTAGCTGTTCAGCGTACCCGAGAGCATATATTACCAGCTTCGCTGACTAGACCTCTGGTTAAGATTTGCTTCCGAATTAGAAAGAGTGAACCGCGACAATGCGTGCATTGCTCTATCCATGTGCTGTTCGGGGAATGCACTTCCGCCAGACGTCCATAAGGGAAAGAGACACTTTCTTCTTTTTTTCCAAAATACAATCTAACGCAATGTGAACTTTACTCAATTTGTCCAAGAAGGCGTCACGTTGCCCTGTCTAAATGTGATTAGAGCCAAGTCCTATTGTCAGGGTCTTGTAGATCCGGTGTTGAGAGCGTTAGTCACACGCACGCCATTCCTGGATTCAAATCCAACTGTGGCTGTCGAGTTTTTCAAAATCGGATCACATAAATTACCCAAAACCCAACAAACGTCAAGAAATACAATGTGACCTATCACATAAAAAAGTGCCGCGATTTACGAAAGAGTGTAAGTCCCTCGCAGACCAGCAGAGACGGATTAACCAAAGTATTAAATAATAATGAGCGACTTACAAGATGTTAAAAAAACAAAACTTATAAAACGTTAAATTACGTTTTTTAAAAGTATGAAATTTTAGAACGCCGGAAATTCCAAAAAAATTCAGAAGGTGTCGTAACCGAGTGTACATAATTGTTGATGTACGGGACGTCTCTCAATGTAATAAACCCAACAAGTTAAACGACACAAGCAAACTAATGTTTGAAAGTGGTTTTTTACAGACGTGTACTCTTAAATATCCCATGCGGGCATGGCGGTTAGCCACCAGCCTACAGCTTAAGTATATATTATAATGCGACTTCACGAGAGTCGGTCATATTTTCCCGCAGTTACATTTTTGAGATGCAATTGTCTGAATTCAGCGATTGGAGCGTCATAGGGATAACTCCTTTTGAAGGTCATATGTTGACCAGCCGGTCAATGCATTAGGATTCAACTTAAATTATCAGGTGCACTCGTAAGCATACCAGTTTGTGTAAGTGAGGAGAAATTCTTTTTCGTCAATGTTCTATATAGTTATCTCTGCTGTTGGCTTACGATGAATTTCAGCTCATCCTAGAAACTGCGGTGAATGCCTTACAATTTTCAGTGTTTTCAGTCCATACATAATAAATGCAGACCTTTTTCAGCGTATTTGTCAAATATCAAAAATTAGACACTTCTTGGAAGCTTATACCGAATATATGAGTCTTCTGACCTTCCTTTTATGCAGATGGCTGGTTTGATTACATTTGTAGACTTACTCATACAAGGAAGATCGCCAGCAAGAACAATGAACGTGCACAACAAAAGATAACAGAAACTATGCCTTAAATCAACTGAGTACTTTCTTTGATAAGGCAACTCTTTAGAAAGCTCCGTAATGGGGTCTTCTGCTATCGGATGTCTGCGTAGCATGCCTTTTTAAAAAATAACGTCAATGTGAAAATGCGAACATTTAACCGGCTTTCAAATTCCCCAGGTTTATTAATAATGTAACGACTGTAAAAGAAAACCCCTTATCGCTCTATATTGAAGCCCTATTTCGCAGTACTTGCTTACTGTTGGTTTCCGTTCTAAGATAGTAATTACGCAACAAATTGGCCGGAAAATATTAAGATATTGCAAAAACGGCTCACCTTCGTTCTTTTTGTCTCTAAACAACGCATTAAAGAAATTCGGATCATGAAAAGCGTATTTCATCGTACGCTTAAAGTTAAAATAATCATTTTCCGGAGAGTCGTTCCTTAATTAGTTATTGCGTATTTGCGAACTTTAGGACAGAAGCAAAAACATTTAAACGAATGGTTAGCAGAAGACGCTTCTGGTTGTGTTTTGAGGCATGAAATCATACAGATTTGCAAATCTGACTTTTTAAAGTCGATACGTCTGCTAACATATGCGTCACTTCATCTGAATTACGTAGTGAAAAAATCGATTTTGGAGTGCGGCAGATTCCCTCTCCTAAACCTCGTGAGTCTATATTATACTTTTTTCTGAGTGAAACGTGCGCAGCAGCGCATACGTAGTCTGCGATAGCTATCAGCACAAAAACATCCAAAATGCCAAGTAATGCCCATTTACACGCATTTTTCAACATTTTGACCGAAACTTATTTACAAACACATTTTACCTGCAGAGAGGACATTTTTTGAAAAAAGACAGAGGACTTCGTAAAACACGCAGCATCGTAGTTGGCCACACTTAATAATGTTAATTTCTATCAACGAGTTACATGGGTTAGGTCACACACTGTGTGTTGGCTGTCAAACGGCTTTCTCTAAGGATGTTTAAAACATCAATGCCCGACTGTAAAGGTGAAGCATTAGGCCTCAATAGGCGTTGTGTTTACAGGGTCAGGCGTCAAGTTCAAAGTTTGCTCAAAGCCACCTTCTGCCACCAGTTTGTTTGACGTTTGATCCGGAAAACACAATCGTTTGCATAAGGATAATACAGTGAGTGATAGGTCTCATGAAATATTGGCCGAAATTCAGAGTGCGTTCTCGATCAGGAGCGAGTACGTAGTTGGGATTGTAATAGTGATTACCAGGAATCGTAGGCCTGTAATAATTCGGACTCATCATGATGTTGGCTTTTGAGTAAACTTCTTTGGATCTCCTGTAGAAACTCCATTCGGTAGAAATGACTACTTAAATAACATGCGCTTTTGGCATTGATTTTCGATGGTCTTATAAATTCCAATATATTTTATAGAAAATATACACAAAAGTATTCTGTCTTTTACTCGTATGGTGAAAAATTACTTTTTATTAGCATTTTGTGCCATCACAAGGGGTGCATCTTGAGCTTTATTTTCTTTTTATCCATAGATAATTTTGATTCTGATCAGTCGTTGGCTTAGTGTTTAACGATTTAAGTCTACGGGGCACATGCTTTTCGCAAAAGCCAAATCATATATTCCTATGTGCCATTACGAAGATACAATATAGAGTTCATACAATTTTGCAAAGGATGTGGACTAAGTGGTACATTTTATGAGGTGCATTGGTAAGCGGACAGGTACGACGCTGTATGCATGGATACTTTACGGTCTTAAAAAATCACACTAACATTAACCTTTTAAAAACCCAGAGATAAATTTTCTCGGAATATAAAATGTAAAGAGAACGCTATTTTTTACCAAACAGGTAAAACACGGCATATTTTGTATATGTTTTCCATAAAAAATATTTAAATTTAGTAGACCATCGAAAATCGATATAAAAAACCTACTCTACCTAAGGAGTCATTTTACCGAGTGTGGTTTCCACACGAGACCCAATTGACTGCATTAAAAAGCCGACATCTTGGCGAGTCCAAAATATTATAGGATAATTCCTCATGACAATCAATATTAAAACCCCGCCTGAAAGCATGGTGCCCCAGTGCGGTAATTGTGATTATCGTCCGATCTTTACGAAACTACCCCAACGTTCACTCATCATTACAGTTCACTAATTGCACTTCAGCTTTCACTGCATTGAAGAGACAGTAATTGTCCCCCCAGCAACCAATAAAGATCAGTAAATTGAATTTTCATGTTTTTTAGTATACACTTATTCGCGAGTCCTAACTGTAAGACTCAATGGCTGGGGCTTTTCGGCCAGAGTCTGAAAAGGCCAAAGAAGTGTGAAATTGCTATGCCGTTCTTAACTGGATCTAAATAAAATAATTGTTGATAAACATACCTTTAGATCGGTAAAAGTTATGCACAAGTCAAAAACGGTAAATGATAAATACTTTTACCTTATTCGGAAAATGAACTATAGTAGACAGTGTAAGGCCATCAGAGGAAGCTGGCCCGACGTCAATTATACGCGGAAAATATTCACGACAAAAAACATCAATTCACTCACAGTGCAGGTTTTAAAGCCCTCTTATTCAATAATACTGTAGTTTTTAGTAATATACTATAATATTAAAAAGAAGGCTCGTAAAGACCTCATTCTTTCACGTTATTTTCAAATACAACAGTTCTGCTTTGTTTCTTGATGTAAACAATCCACGTCCATTTCAGAAATTGCCTTCCCGCCTCCTCGGATGATACTCCATGCTACATGTTTTGAATTGTAGTATTCAGATGCATTCATAATCTTATTGGTCAATATCAAAAAATGTTTGAAATATGAGGCGTTTTATTAACCTGGCTGATAAGTTGGCAAATCTAAATATTGAATAAGTGCTTAAAAACTAAAGTGGATTTGATTTAAGTAAATAAGAAATTGACTGCGTGACCCAAACAGGTGTAAAAATGAACGAGAAAATTTTAATCAGCCGTAAACCAGTCTGCATTTATAAATATGGGCTTTATTTTGAGTGAGCGGCCATCAACATTACGCAAACACATAAAGATTATTACAAGTAATTGTACGTTCTTTAGGAACGGCAATTTTGCCAAAAAATTGTAAAAGCCCAGAACAGGAAATTTGTATCCAATGAAAAACTTAACTTTTAAAATTCCATAAAATCGATTTATGCGTATGAACGAGTGAATAAGGCAACCTAAGCATTATACCATTCTAACCGTACCTATTAACATGCTTTACCTTAAATAATACCATGAATTTGTGTACCATGCGACATGATTGTTTTACCCCAGCTTTGCTTTTGATCATGTGTTTTGATATTGTATCAAAAGGATTTGTTGTAACTTTTCAGCATTGTTTGTTTACGTTACTTATAACCAAAACATAGACCGCGTCAAAGAATCAATAGGCGCAAGAACGCCAAATGTCTTGGCTTAGTAGTTAAACGAAGTTTAAAAGGTGAAAAGGCTAAAAGTGAACCTTCCTTTTGCAAAATTACTCTGATTACCGCTAACGGTAGAGACGGTTTGGTTTCGGTTTATCTCCAGAATGCAAGTGAATTCGGTTTATATTTCAGCGTTTTTAATGAACAAAATCGACGATAGGTTCCGTGGTTCAAATAGGTCGAATATTTCCAAATAAGACAGTTCATGTAAGTGTTTACCAAAATGGGGAGTCTGTAGAGGATCTATTTTAAGGACATCGATTAACGTCATATTTGTAATCTCACCCAATCATGGGACCTCCACGTCAAAGAAGAGGAATGTCCATAACGGGAGCAGAAGTTGGATACACTTTTGATAAATTTTAAAATGTTTTCTGATAATGTTCCTCCTTAAAACGTAATTCGATGTGCCTTAACGCTGACGAATATATGCCTATTTTTCCCTTATAAGATCTTGGGCTAAATGGGAACGCCTGGCTTTTTTACTTCACTCCCTGACAGAGAGTAACAATGTAGCTGCTGCCGACAACAAAACTTTCATTTGTTTTTAAATTACATATGTTATTCTTGTCTTTTCTTACTTCTAAACCTTCTTCAGAGATTATAAATATTCTGAAATTTAGCCATGTGAATGTTGTAATGTTACTGGAAACTGCGAATGCTTTGCAAATCTCGGTATCAAAGAACGTCTCATTATAAACGATATTCGATAATTGCTGACCCGAGGTTTCCTATAAAATACTTGCATATGCCTCAAGCAGAATGGCACATCAGAACATAAAATCTGACAAAAGCGAACGATTGCAAAATGTTTTTGGAAAACTGTGCTATTATTCAATGCCTACTTCAAATTGCTCGCGTGTAGCTCAAAGGCAATTCACAAATAGAGAAATTAGTTTGATAAATGCTTCTTTTTTGGCTAAATGCTTGGATGTAGACACCACGATCGGATTTTGAAATTTATCCTTAATAGGTGCTAACACGGGAAATTAGCTGAATAAAAAGAGAGGTTTATTTCAACCCATTTATTTCGGAATGCATAAGATCCATCCAGAAAATGCTGAACATTCGAGGTATACTGAAATGCTCATATGGCCTTTTGTCTAACTGTTTTATGCATTTAGTACCCATTGCAACAATTATATTTTTATACCTGAAGATGCATTTTTGTAATCTTTTACTTGCAATAGTTTTTGCGATAGGAGTTGTATAACACGGCCGAGTTGAAGATACACAGCACTGAAAATCAATAATTGGTCGGTACTAGTAAAACCGTCCTCATTGGTAGGGAGCACATGAAAACCTATGAAATTGTTCGCGGGTTTTTTGAATCCTAAGCAATAGGCAAAAATTAAACTTCTGAAAGAATGCGTATATCGTAGTTGCAATATCCTATAAACTATTTTTGCATATTCGTGGTGTTGTCGAAGACGCTTTGCGCAAATTTGTGCGATGACACGCTCTGGAACGTTTCGCACAAATAGCAGAATCTTGTTCGTTTGAATTCGTGTGCCTCGTGTAACCAAGGCATCCGTGCGCCACCAAACTTCTAGCAAACAAAACTACTTGTACCATTTTAGTAGGAGTCGTATTTCTGAAAATCGAGCTCACGTAGTCAGTCACAAAACGGCAATTAAAGTCTAAGACGCAGTTTTAGAATAACGTTAAATAGTCTGCTTCGGCTTGCATTATCTGTTTATCCGTTTGCAAATTGCCTATGTTAAGTAACTTTTTGGTTCGGAAATACTGGATATATCCTTTTGCCTCCAGTGAGTTGGAAGTAGCCGCGTAAAACCCTGGAGCAAATTAGAAGGAAACGAATGAATAACTATCTCGTATTGGAGAGTAAAAATTGGCTAAAATTCTGGAAGAAATTACGCAAAAGACAATGTTTACTGTGTATGCCCCACCTAGTCCTCGGAATAAGGTTAAGCTAAAGAGAATAAGGTCAAAATAAACGTTTGGAGATAAATAACGTGGGATATCTCAACATAAAATACGCTATTTTTGGTGTCGACTGAGTAATGTCAAATGGCGCCAACTCCTACAGCATGACTGATTGGTACCCACGATGACAGCATGTTAACCGGCAAGTCTCAAATGCCGTTGTTTAAAGGCGTTGCGAAAAAAAAAAACGCATGAATAAAACTCAATGCTGTCAGAGTACTATAAACATCCTTGTGTCATTTTTTTAAAATTATCAGGCGAAGTTTAGTATGTTATGCCCTTTTATTTCAAAAACAATCCCTTTAGGTAACAGGTGAATAAAAAGTTCGAAAAAGCCGGTAACCCGGGCACAACACATGGAATCACGGGAGTGTTTAACTTTCGTTTCCACCGACGAATTCCTTAACGAGTATAAGAGTAAAAACACTTATTCATGACAACCTCAGGCTGGATATAACAATGGAAAGTCCCGGCGTAGCAGGCGGTATTCTTCTAAATTCTAAGGCGTATAAGCGAGAAAGACAAATTGTAAAGGAAGGCAGAAATTCTTAAAGCATTCTTAGGTAAGCAGAGATATTCGCCATCGCGAAATAAATTTATGCCCATTCACATATATATGGCGACATGGGCATGCCAGAAAGTATAATTTGAAGCAAATCAGTCCTTTGGCAAAATTAATAAACGTTAATTTGTGGCTTTTCGGCGCTCGTTCCCAGGCTATCATTAGACGCGCAGTTAGCGGAAAAACAGTCAAATTTAAACGTGCTTTGTAAGTACGTTGATGCTGTGAGTCGATGCCATGCTTTAACTGGATATCGCCTTTTCCATTGCTCTTAGACATATGCGTACATGACATCTGAATCGATGCGTTGACTGATGCATGAATCATCTGAGTGTACGGTCTCCAGGAATCCTTAGTCAATGGGCGTTTTGTCTCAGAAGAACTTTGTGCCCAGTTTCTATCGCACGCATGTCGCCTTGGAATGGGTAGTCTTACCTCTCTACTGCCAAATGGTGCTCACATAGACGTGTAGAAGCTGATTTTCCAGTCTGATTAGTAGGCATTACATTTCGGGGGCCACTTGAAATCTTGTAGAAGGCTTCTTTTCCACTCCAGTCACACATTTCATCTTTAGGATCTACAACGTGAATGCATAAAGTCGCCGTCGGTTTGTGCTACGCCTGTATTTGGTGCTCCCTTGAGCGTCTTTCAACAACCTCTGGCGCATTTTCCATGTGAAGAAGCATTCGCCAGTTTTTCGGTCTGGGCACCTTATTGACCGGAACAAATGCATGCCATATAAATACCCCGAACCCGATCCCGCCTCCTGTCTTCGTAACAAGCAAGGCGAAAGAGGTGGAGAGAATGCGGTAAACACTACGCATGTTTACTATCACTGAAAAATAACTCGCATGGTAGTCACTGTATCTTCTCCCCTCAGGCGGTTGGCCACACGGTTGACATCCTCGTATCCGACTTTCGAATTGTGACAGCATTACAATAGGTCAGAAAATATGATTTTCTTATATTTGCACTTTAGCAATGCCTGGTTACGGTTTTGTTTATTAGACAGCTTAGACACATTTTTTGATAGGCTTGATAATAAACCACAAAAAGCCAAAAAGTGCACATTTTTTGGTAATTCCAATATTTGATTGTTAATTAAGGGCATGATAATTAAAATGGCGTCCTACGTTATGCACAAAAGTATGTAAAAAAAACCAGCTAACTGCAGTCGTATTCCGTTGCAAAAGCCTCCAAATGATGAAGGGAGTCTGTTGTGCAGTGAAAAGGGAAGACTATTCCCAACAGCTAGTTCCGTCTTGTATTTCGATAGTCCAGTTTGCTTAACGCTTGTTTCTTGCTTATAATTTACATAAAATGCACAACGTCGGCTTGTTTTTCTGTCGACATTTCCCCAAATAAGCCTTCGATCGTTTATGCAGTAAAGCCCTTTGCAAGCCATATGCTGGGTAGACTTAAGGGTCATCCAGTTCAAGTAGTTGGAAAAACCGCGATGTGCATCTACAGTGCGTGACCGATCTCATGAAATGTTGGCCGAAATTCTAAATGTGTTTTCGATTAAGATGGATTACTTACGTGGGGTTGTAATACTGATTAGCATGCATTAGAATCCTTTAGCATTTCGGACGCACAAGGATGTCGGCTTTTGGATGCATTCCTGTCTGACCTTCTGCTGAAACTGCGATCTGAAAAAGATGACTACTTAAGTAGCATGCATTTTTCTTGTTGGTTTTCGACGGTCTTACATATTCAAATATATTTTATAGAAAACTTGTACAAGAATATGTCTTCTTTTACTCGTTCGGTAGAAAATCACACCGTCTTTATATATTATACCTGAAGAAAGTGTATATTTGGGTTTCAAAAAAGTTTCTAATTATGAGATTTTTTAAGATCGTGCGATGTCCATGCATACATGACCGCACACGTTCGTTTACCAATGCTCTTCATGAATGCAAAACACAGTCCGGATCAATTGCAAAATTTTGTGAACGCTATATGTATCTTCTTAAAGGCATAAAGGAATACATGATTTTACTTACGCGGAAAGCGTGCACCTTGTAAACTGAAATCGCTAAACGCTAATGCAATGACAGATCTGGCTCAAAATTATTCGGGAATTGGAAAACATTTTGAAAATTAAATATACATTTTTGTCAGGTATAATACATAAAGACGGTGTGATTTTCTACCGAACGAGTAAAAGAAGACATATTCTTGCACAAGTCTTCTACAAAATATATTTGAGTTTATAATAACGTCGAAAATCAATACAAATAAGTCATGCCACTTAAGTTGTCATTTCTTGCAGATCGCGGTTCCTGCGGAGACTGAAAAGAAGCCGACATCTTCTTGCGTCCGAAATGCTATAGGATTCTGTTGCATGCTTATCAGTATTACAACCCTACCAAAGTTATCCATCATAATCGAAAACACATTTCGTTATTTTGGCCGACATTTCATGAGATCGGCCACGGCCTCTACAGTATAAATTATACAGTGTATAAATTGTATAAACCGTACAGTATAAATTGTAATTTACCACAAATAAATTCGTCTTCACAGTAAGAAACGAACTCCAAAGGAAAATAACACGTTTCAAGGTTTTGTAACCGGTGTTTGGTTACGTTCTGAATAAATGTGCATTATATGAGAAGCTGATCAAAACAGCGTCATAAATACACAAGAGGCTTCTATAATCGTGCTTATAGAGAAGATAAACAAATATTCGTGCATTTTTTAAATTAGTTATGAACTTCATTTCCAAATTTGTCCGCAATTATTAATACGCAGAAAGATACCTCTCCAGTTTCATCAATGCACTCCTATTGTCATTCTACGTGCTACTTAAAAGTCAATGTCTGAAATTTGGCCCAGAAGACGTATTGGGTGTGTGTAAGTGTTTTTAGATTAGGTTGAGAATTTCAAAGCAAAGTTTCAAAAGCTTGGCCGCAGGACATAAAAGTACTGAATACTGATAAACTGATCCGTAAAATAGATAAGATTTATGGTGCCACGCAATAACCAATTAAACATAGTCCAATCGGTAAATGCGTTTTGTCACCCATTGCATCAATTAAATTTGTGTAAAGATGCATCAGTTGGCATTATACTATCCTATAATCTACTTTTGCACATTTATGGTGCTGGTCGGAGGCGTTTTATGCCCGTTTATGCCTTTACACAAGTAGCAGAGATTGCGCTTGTATGAAATTTTCGTGCTCCATGTATATGGAAGTCCTAACTGCGTTGCCCAAATCCTAACATTCAAAACCTTTAGCTTTTCTGAGGGGGGAAGCATCTGAACATTTTCACCTGAGTCATTCAAGGACCTCACCAAATATGTAAATTTAACTCATATAAAGGGCGAGACGCATATTTTTTAAAGTCAGCCTATTCAGAACGTGTTTATTAATGGACTTGCGAGGATAAAAACAATATTTTACGCTGAGTGAGAAGAGGAATATGCCGGACAACCACGGCATTAAAACAGACGAAATTAGTAAGTATGTAAAATGGCAATGTGTTCCGCTTTCGCCGTAGCTCGTACCAGATGGGAACCAAAAAACTAGTAAGAAGGAAAGGCCATTCTCCAGGCCGGACAAAAAGAGAGATGTCTAAGGAAGAATTGAATGTTACGATTCGACAGTTAGTGAAACCACTGTCTGATATTCATAATCAAGAGCAGGCAGGCTATGGAGGGAGCATTTTTCATACATTTAGTCTGTGCGCATATCAGTGCGCCTACCCTGCATTCAAGCATCTACAGCCTTGGCAGATGATTTACTATTAGTTTTTCAACGTGCAGGTAATATCTGATTTTCCTGCAATTTGCAGTATTTTCAGAGAGCATTCTGATTGCTATAATTAACTGGCCATGAACTGCACTGATATTCTAAATACGCTGTGTAGTGCCAGCGCAAATTCAGAAGCTCTGTAACGTACGTAGGATAGTTAGGCTTATTGTATCTCTCTAAGTCTAATGAACGCTACGTCATCTAAATCGATGTCAGATTCAGCCTTGGAATTTGATATCGCACCAGTCGAGGGCGGCGAAAATAAGCATCTTTGTCGCCTAATGGTGCCTAATACCATGACCAAATCGCAAATGCATTAAGCCCACAGTGATGAGTTCGCCGTAACAGAAATTTCTAAAATCCTATCCGGCGCTTCCATCGATGATAAGGTGCATTTTAATTTGTGCACATGTCCTGTTTTGGCATGCAAAACATTTCTGTGAATGGGTCACGAGGCTGATCAAGGTAGTAGCATCTACATCAGTGCTGTGTGCAACGTCCCTACAACGGTGCTTAATAGCTCACAGACGATCGTTACGCTAATATTGCGTCAGAAACGAAAATATGGGTCCACTCCTCAATTTTGGTAGCTTCTGGCTTAATTTAAGAAATTCCATTTTGTATCTTTGATCATAAACCTAGTTGTCACTTGTCGTAACGAGGGTTATTTCTTGATGCTGAAGCCCAAAGAGTTTCAGATCAAGTTTCTCTTTAATTATTTCTTTATGCCGAAGTATAAAGAGTTTCAGATGGTCCTTGAAACATCGCTGGACAACGCAGAATTTTCAGTGTTTTCGGCCGACTGTCTATAAAAGGCGATTTTGTTCTATGTGTTTGTCAAAGTTTTAAACAATTAAATACTTCTTAAAAGCATTTAGCAAAATAATGGGTTCCTGAATAATTTTTCTAAAGCAGATGGCTGTTGGGTTAAGTATGCAGACTCAATCGAATAAGAAATCACATCGCCAAAAAATAAGAATCTACAACGTACGTTGACAATAAATATGCATCAGATAAGTTAAGAAACTCTCTTTAACATGCAGCCGTTTTAAAAGTCTTAATTTTGTACTTGCCGACGGACGACTGCATACCCTGCCGTTTTCCAAAGTACAGTCGAACTAATATTGTGTGGCTTGACTGGCTTTTTAAATTCGATGAAAGTAATAATACTATTTAGTGCAAATGAAAAGGTTACTGTTCGCTTTATATTGGAGTCCTTTGCACTACGTTTTTTTAGTTTTGGACTCTTTTCTAAGGTTAACAATGCACAACAGAGTGGTCGTACAAATGCAAGTATATGCCAAAAGCTAATAATTTTCTGCACCTACCGTCTCTGAACTACGTATAAGCGGAAACTATACCACACAAATATATTATGCCATGTGTTTAAGCGTAAGTCTAACCGCATTTTGGAGGGCTGTTTCTCGTCAGTTAATTATGTTTTCGCAGAGGATAGAAAAATGTCAGAACGATAACGTGAAGGATTGCTAATGTGGCAATTTCGCTGCTCTCAGGGAAATGAAATCTCATTAACTTGCAAATCCGCCTTTTTAAAGTTGATAAAATGTCTGAGCTTCTAAAATTAGCCAGCTCGCTTGCTCTTGCTTCACCTGGTTTGCGTGGCAAAAAATCACTTTTGAAGTGCCGAAGGTCCCGTTTGATAAATCTCTTAAGTTAAGGCTAATGACGTATCGTTAAAAAACACGCGCAAATGGATAAAATTAGTCATTACTGGTCAGTAACATAGTAGGTCGCCTTAATACAGGACAGCGTTGATTTTCTCTAAAATTTGGAAACATTTTGTTTGGCGAAATTATTTGCAAAGACAGTTCGCCTACAAAAAGAACATTTTTGGGAATAGAAAGGCCGAAAAGTAAAACATGCAGCATGTTAATTGTTCTCAGTTTATCGGCTCAGTATTCCCCATCACGATTCCTGAATTAGGAAAGATGCTGTTTATCAGGCAGAAGGACTAAATCTAGAGGCGTGGTACTCCGACGCACACTCCATTAACAGGCATTTAGACCTCCCTACAGCTGGCAATGTCCTACGTCATCCAAGTCGTAGAGCTCAGGACATATCAGAAAAATCAGACTTAAAAAGGCCAAAAAGAGAGCCCGACGGCTAGTTTGCCCGGTAAAAAAAGAATCGCCACCCGACAAATGTTCAATCACCTACACCGATTGGATTAGTGAATCACAATACACGCAGACAAAGCGCTCGTCAACCATCGTCTGAGAGGCCGAGGCAGCGAGAGAAGAGAAAATTCGATCAGCATGAGGTCGAACATCGCGACATTTGCTTCTGTCCCTGGTCTATTGGTAGCATTTTACGCTTTGACAATGGGTAGCTTACCAGCTCTTCAAAACGTTAAAATTTAGATGAATCCATTGCGGTGAACCCATATGTTTCTTCAAATCATCAACGCAGATCTCTCACCTTTGCCAATGAATACAGAGACTAATCAAATGGGATTGGTAATCTTATTCGCCATTGTCTTCGCCAATATTCAGTCTGCTATATGCGACTGTCTGTAGGAACGCCTTATTGTGGAGAAGAGTTTATTGTAAATTGCGATCAGATTGGTGAGCAACCCTTCTATAATGATTAAGATCTGTTTAAGTCAACGCCTCAAAATCGCCTGTCAAATAATGACGTGGGTTCAGATGTGCGCAAAAAGCATATTAATTAGGAGTTTGTAGCATCCGTAAATACATTGACTGTCTCCTAACAACTTATTTTTCTATCAAGATTTTTTGCCAAACGGGAGACGTGGAACTGTAGGAATTTGTGAAAAAAGTCTAGCCGAAAGAGGTCAAAGTGAAAATGCATATCGAAAGATAAAAGAGTCATTCAACTACGCGATAGAAATAGAAAGAAAAAAACGGTAGAATACAAAGGCGTATAGAAGCGAAATTGCTGGATGTTTACAAAACACAAGTGGCCATATAAAAAACAGATGTCCGGGCGACTGTCTGTGTGCAAAGACTAGTCCTATAAAAGTCGAGCGCACTTTAGCCTAATGAATTATTTATTTGGAAGTCCGCGGAAACGTCTTGTGTTCAAAAGGTATACATTAAATTTTGAAAATGAGATGCACTCTTGAGAGAGACTGCAAATCAAAATACTGTTAAGTACTTTTTACAAAAATGGATCGACGACAATGTGGCCTTCTTCCTGTTTGGTTTTCACATTTGTCCTATATCCTTTAAAAAGGAAGCGCTGTAGTCCTTACTAAAGATTTCAGTTAAGCAAAGGTGATAATGCATTCTTGTTTTGTTGAATATTTTACTGGTATACTTAGCATTGGAATAAACTACGTAATGCTTTAACATTTAAGTTAACAAAGCAAGCAAGACTCTGGTGTTTTCATTTCCATGTGTTGTAAAAGGAACTGCATAAAATCAACCACAAGTAACCGACTGATCTGACTCACTATATTTGTGGACAATAGCTTTTTCAATGTAGGTTAATGTATTTTAGTATTGGAGGTCTGACTGGTGATTTTGCCTACAGTGCGTGACCGATCTCATGAAATGTTGCCAAAATTCTGGAATGCGTTTCCGATTAGGAAGGATTACTTAAGTGGTGTTGTTATAGTGATTATCTTGCAGCATAGCCCTATACCCTTTCGGACTTGCCAGGATGTCGGCTTTTGAATGCATTTCTTTTTGATCCCCTGCAGAAACCACACTCGGCAAAAAATGACTACTTAAGTGGCATGCACTTTTCCTATCGATTTTCGATGGTATTATAAATTTAACTATATTTTGTAGAGAACATGTACAAAATATGCTTTCTTTTGGTCATTTGGTAGGAGAGCACATTGTCTTCATATTTTGTGCTCGAAGATTGTGTGTTTTTAGGTTTTAAGAAGTTTCCTAATTCCCGAATAGTTTTCAGCCTGATCTGCCTGAGCGTTTAGCAATTTCAGTCCACAAAATGCATGCTTTTCGCGTAAGGAAAATCATGTATTACCCTATGCTTTTAAGAAGATATCACGTAAAGTTTATGAAATTTTACAATGAATCCGGACTGCGTTCTACATTTCATGAGGAGCATAAGTAAACGGACATGTGCGGTCTTGCGTGGGTGGACATAGCACGGTCTTAAAAATCCCATAATTAGAAACTTTTTAAAACCTAAATACACACATTCTTCGAGCACAAAATATGAAGACAATATGATTTCCCACCAAATAAGCCAAAGAAAGCATATTTGTGTGCATTTTCGTTAAAAATATATTTAAATTTATAAGACCATCGAAAATTAATAGAAAAAAATGCATGCCATATATGTAGCCATTTTTACCGAATGCGGTTTCTGCAGAGGGTCAGAAAGAAATGCATTCAAAAGCCGACATCCTGGCGAAATTGAAAGGGTATAGGGTCATGCTGCAAGACAATCACTATCACAGTTCCACTTAAGTAACCCTTCTTAATCGAAAATACATTCCAGAATTTGGCCAACATTTCATGAGGTCGGTCACGAACTGTACTCATCCTCTGAGGCTGGAAAGCCACTAGTCTTTTTGCTTGGCGCGTAGTCCTCGAACAGCGACATAAGAGCTGCCACGGACATAATTTTCACCATACTATGTGCCACCCGTCCTTGCTGACCGTTTTGATATCCGTCGGCCTAATTCGCCAACGTAATTGCACCCCCAGCGGCTGCATGAGAATTGGTAGTCAACGGCGTCAGGCGTTGAACTGTATGACCATGCGTAAGCTGGGTACAAGGTCGGATAAAGCACATCCTAATCCCTAAAGCCGTTAAGATTGTGGTCTGAGGCAATGATCACACCAAGGCAGGCTCAAGAAGCCTGGATGTCAATCGGCCACTCAGCAGGCCACCACATTAATTTCTACCCCACCGTCTGATTTCACGAACACTTTGTTAAAGAGACATTTGGGACCGCCAATTATTTCCGTTGTAGACGAAAGTAGGGACGGCGCAAGTCACAGTGAGCTGCAAGTCTGATGCAGCCCAACATTCGAAGCTGGTGGACTACACAAGAAACAAGAAGCCCCATAACATGAGGACTGAGTGAAAAACTTTCAAGTCTCCCGAGGTGTGCAAACAAAAGCACTACTCGATACGTCAGATTTTCAATAGACTTCCCTCTGTGGACGGCTTGTCTTTTGATTTGCCGCCTGGAAATCACATTTTTACCACACTTTAAAGTTTAATAACCGTGCATGTTGAGTGTTCGTTATATCCGGAGAAGGGGAGATTCTCCGACATATCAAAAAATATAGAGTTTTTTTAAAAGGAAGCCAAAACGATTCAAAGTAATAGGAATCGTAAATGACCAAAACGAAAGACGCTCTTTTTTATGAAAAACTACAACCGACAGCTGGAAGTCGATTCGGGCTGTTCACAGGGCTGCTCGTTGCCTCGCTTTTTTAATGGGAGACTGATAAAGCCAATGCGTCTGAATACGCATCATGTTAAAATTTTTAAGCACAATTTCGTACGGTAAATATGAACAATTCTTAAATTGATGGACGCATGCATTTTATATTTTAAGGAGTCATGCCTAGACGGAATCAAGTCAGAAGAATTGATAAACCACCCCTATAGGTGCCGGTCTTGAGTACTTACCTTTGTTCTAAACATTAAATAAAATCCGAATTTTGCGACAGTAAACATGTAGCATTTTCTGTTAATAGCCTCTTACTTTATCTGTGCGCGAGTAACTGGAATGTCATGAGTCGAGAGACTAGTAGTTTATAGCATCGCACATCGAGACGGTTAAAGTCGCCTTCTATTAGCATACGTTGTCTTTAACTTTAACTCTGACGACCGCTGCTTGAACGTAAAGGGTACTTAATGATCTTGCGAAAGCCAGTTATGGAAATTTTTATTAAAAGCAGATAATTGCTTGGAGACGTACAAGACCCTGGAAGAGCGACATTCATTGATGCAAGTTAGCAAAGTGGGGTGGCCAATGCTTCTTATTGACAACAAGTAATTTGTAAATTTCGCGTCGGCAAAAAAATAGAATTTCTCATCTGACTCGGTCCGATTTTTGTCTTCGAGTTTCAACATTCTCCGGATTGCTGCGGAGTGGCTTATATGCGATATGCTGCTTATTTTCTGTTAAGTTTCATGGCTGGACTGTCATCATCCTATTGGCCAGATTCAGGAACAGCACTCAGAAAAATACTACTAATGCTTAATGGGCCATCAGATTCGAGTAAGGCGGGAGAGCTTTGTTTTGCACAGATGCGTACCCACTGCAGACGAACCGGTAAGGGTACTGTATGTAAGCGCACTGAGAAAACTGCAGTTAACTGCAACCCTAACGGCACCGCAGTCACGCCTGTAGGGGGTATTACGAACTCCCAACCCTTAAAATATGAATTCAAACACGAACGCAGCCAGGACTCTTACACAAGCGTTCAAACTCCAACACTTCCCCCTAAAACTCAACCTTAACCTTGATCCCAAACTTAAACATAAAAGTCCGAATTTAATCCAAAACCCATATTTTAGTTCATACCCCAAATCCCAAATATAACCCTCACCTGATAACCCTGGCCGTAAGGATAGTCCTAAATTCTATATCTAACCAGTAGCGTAGCTCAAACCATAAATCTGAGTCCGATTTGGGCATCCATAAGGTCACTGACACTAGTGAAGTTGAGAATCTGCACATCTTATAACCCACTTTCCGACCGATCATCGGGCAAACCGCTACGAACCGCACGTGCTTGAATAACATATCTTAACAACCACCCCAGGGGTTAAATACCCTACTTTTACCTTCTTAGGGCTAGGGTTGTCTGGATTGGGTTATGGTTTAGATTTGGGTTGAGGTAAGGAATGCGGATTTGGTCTAGGGTTAAGACTGGGATCCAAGTTAGAACTAGAATTGAAGGATTAGAGTATGGGGGGCTAGGGTAACGTTTTGGGGTTGGCGTTAGGGTTTTGAAGATTGAGTAATGGTTACGGGTGCGTTCGTGCTTCAAGTAAATGCTAATGGGGCAAAGGTTGAGGTTTCCCATCACGGGCATGACCACGATTGTCGTTAGGGTTTCAGGTAACTTCGGTTATTCCAGTGGGTAGCATGCCCTACCCTTGTCTCTGTCAGCTTTCACAAAATTTTTTTGTGCACGATGCTGGACGCAATGTGAGTGATTGCCTCCAAGACGTTCCAACAGCATGATATGGGCACCTTTAAGGCAATTTATACTAGTATAGGTAAGATTACGCGCATCGTATAACCTCCTTTACGACTGATTGTCCGGCAAACCGTTATGGATCACATCGACCTAAATAAGATGAGAAGGTAGATTTTTGGACGAACATTTAGGGGGGTTACATACGGCAGAGTATGTCAGGCTTGCCATGATCAAAAATAAGTCTTTTGTGGCCGAATAAGTAGTATACGTGACAACGTCAGTAGTGTCAGCAGAACACAATGCAGTCTCTGTTACCGGAAGTCCTTGCTGCCAACTTGAACACCTCGAACAGATCAATATGTCGCTGTTTTTATCCCAACGAGCGTAGCAGAAAGATTGCACATTTGCCCTTTGCCAAAAACTGAAGTGTATCTCTGTACTGCAGATGGTATATTGGGAGAGTTATCATAGTATGCGGCGGTGTCATCGAGGGCGGGGCAGCAAAGGTCGCGGCAATATGCGCTTTTGAGACAGCCCCATAGTTCGCTTACTACGGTCTCAGAAAATTGCGCCATACATCGAAAGCAATAGACTTGAGTTTCCAGTCTCCGACGATGGGCGAGCAAAAGCAGTACTCGAGACGTCAGACATCCTCCTCTTGTCGAACGCCTTTTCCTCTTTTAACATGACACCTGTGGAGCACCTTTTGACTACTCCTTATGCATTTTCGTATACTAACTGTTGAAAACCGCATCCTACTCAGGGTAAAAGAGTGGAATTCGAAAATGAGACCAGTCTACACAAATTTGAAAAGGGGTTCATTGCAGCACAAGGTAGACATTTTAATTGAAACCTCGTCTGGCAGGCATTAAACGGCGTGCATCATACATGCACGTAATATGCGCTAAACGAGGGCTAAGTGACCTCAGCGGCTGCCCTTGAGCTCCCTTTTATATTGACCGTTTGAGTGAAAATGGGGGTGGGGGAACAAATCTCGACGTTTGCCTACCCTGTCTCGCGACTCTCATATTTTTACAACAGTCCAACTGTCGCGATTTAGAAGTTTCCTGGGTTAATGCAGTTTTTCTTAGTTAATCAAGGCCGCTTTTTATTTTGCCATTATAGCAACTGCTCCCTGCAGGAGAGATGAGCTTGCACTATTGACGTCCGGATCGTTTTGCGTTTGGGACCAAAGTACGTGTTGTGTGCGTAGGTTAATGCATTTTATTTAATGTGATCACACCTCTCTCCAGCCCGATAAGCGTAGTCGTGCGTCCCAAAAATGCGTTTTTCAAGAGGGGCGTAGTAAATATTTAAATTGAAGGTTGCGACGGCCAGAGTTGAAATGCCAACACAGATTTTCAAGCACAATCCGGGTCGCATACTTCTTACACAAGTTATGTTGTAATTTATCAGAGCATAAAATGCTAGAAGAATTATGGCACGGCCCTTTTGATCTGCCACCAAGCTTATCCAAAAAAGTGCCATCTTGGTAAGCGGTCGACTGTAATCTGCCAAACCAAATGTTTTTTGTGCCCTGACAATGACAGTGCGCACTGAACAGGATATGCTGAGAAAACTACCATTTAACGCGGAACCAACGTGTTTTGTCTGTGGTAGCCACCCACCGCCACTTAAGTTTAATGGATATGCAGTTAGATATAGAAAGACGAGGTAGATATGCGCGGAACTGTTTGGTCATTTACGTTGCCAAGAATAACTTCGTCCAATAACTGCTGAAATTCCGATATACTTACCAGACAGTACTCAATCACCAATAACAAAAATACGCTTAGTACTCCTGGCTTTGGAGGCAGGCTGAGTATGTGCCTACAATTTAACAGTACCTAGATATTTTGTGACAGGCTTAACCGCAGTCATTTCCTTTGAAATTGTTTATTTTGATATCTTCACGAACTTAATTATTAACTTCTGCTCTCAGTGTCACTTGCGACTGGTGTTATAACAAAACATAAGATCGGCAGCTTCTACTGAATATTATAGATGTAGAAATCGGGAATACCACAATACTTATACTCTAAAAAGGCACTGTTTGTTATAAAACGAAAATTTATTTAAACCTTAATCAGAGGGGCCCAGACCATTATGACAATCTATGATTCAAATTTAATCTGCTGTTGCTTTTTAAACAAGTGAGATTTGAATGCTGCGAATCAATACTGCAAAATGATCAATGTGATCAAAAATGATAGGGACGCACGAAAAAGCCAAAATCGTTCCAGGCAACTGGGAGCACAATTAAAGCACAAAAAGATAAGAATATGTCAGTTTTGAAATGTCATATTTTATCTCTACGAACATGCATTTTCCCAAATTTATTTCTCTATTAGTTAAGCTAACTATACCTGTCTTGAATTGTGACGTAGGTCTCAAGTGACTTACCAGAAGATAATGAGCACAGATTACACTTAATCATTTCTGTCAATGGTCAATAGTCCTCAGGTAAACATTCAAACGACTGATTTCTTGAAAATTCTACCTGCCATAAGCACAGTCAACACATTAAAAAAAACCTCCTTTGACCATTTGCAGTCAGTGGGTTCCACTTTCGATGAGTTCACGAGCTTTACTATTACATTCCATAATCAGATTACAGGGTAATTATAGTATGTTTTTTATTGAAAAAAAAAAACACTTCACGTCGGCCAGTATGCTAATTTAGCGGACCCATCAAATATTCTTTTCAAATATGCGTATCTTATTCCGCGCGTTGGATGCCCTATATGAAACCAAGGAAAAAAAGAAAGAATTTCACCCAGTTCATACTGAAAAATGGCAAACGGAATCTGTATTTTGGCGCAAACAGCAAACAAACATATCTTAAAAGTTAACTTTTACGTATATTTGCTCCACGTTGAGCGATAACATGAGGAACTGGAGTCGAAAGTGCATCGGCTACAATTTATTTAGTTTCCCAACAAACGCGTTCAACTTCATCCTTGATTTTGGGAGGTCTTAATTCCGAATACAAGTAATAATAGTAAAACCGACTTTTAAACAATTAAACAGTTTGCAGTAATTCTATTGTAAGAATGCTACCTATGAAAATAAATGCGCTAATCAAAGCAGAATTTTTGTATTGTCGTTTCTACGAGCCTATTTGGCTGAATATTATTGGAACAATAACTATGGAGAATGGAACAACACTTTACAAGTCTATCAATGTAAGTTGACCTTCAGCTAATAAATCTTTTTATCGTTCGCTGTCTTAACCCTTTGGCGGATGCCTAGAGAACCTACCAGTTGTTTTCGTTCGAAAAATATGAAGCAGCTCAGAGCTATTTAGCTCGTTCGGTCGCTTAAATGTCTTTTTGATTTTTGCTCTTGACCTTTCAACTAGAACGAAATGACTAAACTCTCAGAACCGTCAGCAATACAATAAATCTGCGTGCGGAGCTCTTTCTCCTTGTTAAATGTTTACCCCAAGATAGTCAACTTTAACTACAAAAATCGATCCTTGATAAAATTTTAAGAAGACGAGATGAACTACTGCTTCATACGCAACTAGTTTTCCATTCATACTACAAACTGGATGGCAATAGTGTATTTTCATTTTTTTTACAGCGCCTAAACAGCTGAAAGATCGTGGCGCACTAGGCCTGCCTTAATATGGGAGAGGAACTGTCGTTAATGGTTCGCTTAATACAGAACTGAATAGAGGCTTAACTAATATTTGTTAACTAATAATTTGTTAAGGCTTAGAAAGCTGATTATATGTAAGGACTAGGGAATGCCGCTTACGACTAACGGAATGCAAGAAGAAAAGCTCATTTCTCACTTCATTGGCGTGCCACCGCAGCCTACTATGCCTCTCACAAGGTGTGATGCTTGTCCTCCAAAATCTTATTATTAACACAGGCGGTGCTAGTTTTTGAGCCTTTTTCTGAGCTCAAAGTAAATCGGATATATAGGAAAGTAACGCAGACTTTTATTTAGCACCTGCTCGTAGAGTCTGTGTAATCGAGGATTAATTTTGAAGAGAGAATTGCTGGAAAGGACTATGCCCATTTGTATTCCGAATAATAGAGATCACGCGCGGCCCAGGTAATCGAATTGAAGGAGACGTGAAGGCGATCGCTGCGACCAATGGTTTAATTATCCGACTTTTTGAACTCTCACGCGAGCCCATCGTCAAGGAATGGAAAAACTGTACGACTCTTTCTATATTCCCCCCACCTCCACTGGAGATGACCTCTAGCCGCTCTGCTGATTTATTCACACGGTGATTGATTTGTGTTAGGCAGATCGATATGTTGATTAATCGAGTCTTCGGTTGACTGTCACGCTTCCTGCAACAGGCGAGCAAATCGGTCGTCCGACTGGTCCAATATTCTCACGCACTGAAAGTCGAAGCCGTGTCCTGGCGAGGAAGCGTGGGCGGTTACAATTTGCATGGGCGGCTCATTTGTATGGAGGGCCGACGATCTGCATTAGATTAGGCAGAAACGCATGGTAAACCTTTGTCGCGAATTTCCCATGAGACTAAAACGCGTCCTGTCTTAGGTAGCACATGAAATCACCTCAGCACTTTGCTTGATTTGATGTTCTACCTGATGCGCGGATTGGCTAGTCTGCTTAACCCAACACTCTGGTGACCTGATCATATTATGTATGTCTTTTGTCAGCTTTCTGTTAGACTGATATCAAAACATTCTAATGAATGCTATTAAACCTCGGGTATCTCAACCTTGTCAATGGTTTGGCCAAGGATTTGAACTTACGGTTACATTCTTAGAGTGATCAGTTTAGGTACATAAGCTTTGCATTAGTCGGGAGGCGTTTTACTTCCAATATAATAACCTACTTACTGTAAAGCCGAATATTTTGTTAAGTATTTTCCCATTCCGAGTCTTCTTATTCAAACATTTTCAAGAAGGCGCTGGAAAAGATTTTAGTCCCAGTATTTGGTGCTCTGTCATCATCCACCCCTAAAAGATATACGATTTCTCGAATATAAGTGCGCAATTATGGGGCTAGAGGTCCATTCAGTTAGTTGGAAAGCGGGATTGAATAGGGGTGCATTAATCCCTCAGGACAAAAAAATCGTTCAGCATCCAAGTACCTTCCCTAAGGGTAGGGAAATTTATCTATCGGCTGCAAAAATGACACGATTTATAAAATCTTAATCGGTCTCTCCTTCATAACACTTACCTTTGAGTTTGTTCAGTCCGGAAGGGGGTCAATTATTATTCCTGTATGTGGCTTGCCCCGTAAAATTGGGAAGTTTGATACTAGCCAAAAAAGACGACTTAGGTGGCCGTGTGCTATTTTTTATCATACAGATTGAACCTTAGACGAAGTCCATGCCAGGATACCAGCATTTACGTGCAATTCTTCAAAAGTATCTACGGCGATGACGGGAATATTCTCAGTTAATTTATGACGCACATAGGAATCCAAATGTGGGCGATAGAACGTGCAAACGGTAACCGACCTCGTGAAGCGTAAGGGTAAGTTTTGAAATGCGTTTTCGATTAGGAGAAATTGCCTTAGCTTCTAATATTAATTACAGTTCACCATAATCTCGAGATATTTCATTCACACCAGTATACCGTCTTTGGATATACTGCTTTTCGGTCGCGTACAAAGGCTATACATCTTAAAATGACCACTTGGGCAGCATGATTTTCCCTGATTTTCATTTTTTGAAATATAAATGTTATCGTAGCCATCCTTTAGCAACATACACCCTTTTAAATTCGAACCATATAAAAAGGTGAAAATGGGCCTATGAGAAGTTATCGATTTTACGATTTTTCAGGCAGGAAAGTATTTTTTTTCAAATAATAGCGTATTTATTCGTTTTGTAGGCTACCTTACAAAGTAAGCAGCGTAGGTTCACATTCATCGCAAATTCATGTGTACTTTGTGGGCCTTCTTGATAGCCTAAAAGAACACATTTGTCATCTTATGGAAAATACGGTAAATGCGGATTTTAAATCCTAAGAAAAGCTTCGACTGCAAATCGATAAGAAAGGCGTTTTTTAAACTATACCCTTTTTGGGGCCGCATTTGACCAAGACGTACTTTACTATCAAAGAAATAACATGAAGAATATTGGTTGCCATGTGGTCCACTAAATATATTTGAATTTCAACTGTCATCGAAAACTGCAACAAAAATGCATGGTACACAAGTAGTCATTTTTCGCCGAGTGAGAGTTTTTCGAACGATCAAAATGATATACTTCCAAAAACCAGTATGGGGATTTTTATGCACAGTAGTAAATGCTGGTATCCAACTTAGATCACCAATCCTAATCAAAAAAGCGTTTTATGTCTTTGTTGGATAAGCCAGGAGACTGATTTCTAACTGTATGCCGGAAATAGTATATCTGCACTTTTTTGGAGAAATAACGGCTTATTCAGATTATATTGTAGGTTTTACCTAGTTGTTCACTTTACAGATAATTTTAAGCTAAAATTGCATTCCGAAGGCGTTTAATGAGAGCTCTCATTTACGGGGCTTACAGAAAGCACTCAGAAAATGATGTAATAAAACGGATAGTCTCGTGTACTTCCTCAGTAACTTTAACAAACGGTCAAATAGAATGTGAAATAAAGAGGCATTTCAGGTCTCAAAATATCGTACATACAGAATATTTTAAACCTAAAACTGCCTTTTCTGAGCTAAAGATTACTGAAAAACAATAAACCATACAATAAACCAGCAAAGGTATTTTTTATGTGTGCCTTCTAGGAAATGTGGTTATTTTTATGGAGGAACTATAACTTATCGAACATTTCCCTGATGCATACATATTACGCGTTAAGTGAGCGCGATTTCTGCAAGTATCCGGAAAGACGCGCAATCAGGGGCGTCATTCAAGAATATCGCACCCCTGGAATTCAATTACATGATGAATAATGTTACAAGGCTGCTGTCATGTTGCAGAATTTCAGTTAACTTGTCATAAGGAAGGCCATCCAATACTGGCATCATCGCAATCTTTGCCTGGCATTGCGTAGTAAAAATCACTGCTGAAATAAGTTAGTCAAAAGCCGTAGGCGTGCGCCTACTCAGCCAACGCACGACTGGACCACGAAAGAGAAAAGAAGGCTAATCGACATTCAGAAAGTGTTGTTATAGAGCAGTAAATGCAGGTGGTAAGTCTGGATTCTTCAAGGGCGCTGCCAACCGGACGTCAGGAGCTGCTGTCGTTTCTAGAGCAGTTGCTTGGTCTATACTAAGAGTAATAAATTTATGCTCGATAAGCAATTAAGTCGGTGGAGTACTGAAGGTTATGCCAATAACTTTGCGTCCTGCTATAAGTTTCTGTTCAAATTCATTGCAACCGAAATACTAAATTTACACTTTTTCAGCTCTAAAATTGTACAGTCATGATAGTTTCGTGTTCACGTTTACTTCGCTTTTAATGCATCTGGATATGATATCCGTTTTACAGATTCCTTCATTAGCAGCCGACATTTTAAAGGGTTCATTTTGCAGGAGATTAAATGGTTGGGCACAAAAGTATGCCCATGCCATTTTTGTGGTACGTGCAGACGAGCCCGCTTGCACTGATAGTCCCTGGGCTAATCTGACCGGCTCCGACAGTGGCTGAGACCTGAGGCAAGAATAAATAGCGAGGTCGGCGTCTCAGCGCACTGTCCCTGTTAGAAATAATAGAATTCAGATTGGCAAAGTTGAGATATCCGGGTTGATTATTTAAAGCCGAAGACAGGCTCTCCGAAAGAGGTTTATTTAAGGGCTGACGTTTCAAAGAGCTGGGTCGACTCTTCATTGTCAAAACGTAAAAGGCACTTAATCGATCAGAAATTTAATTTAAAGTGGCAGTTGTGTTGCCTGGCCTCATGCTGATCGATTTTTTCCTCCTCTCGCTGCCTCGCCCTCTCGGGAGATGGTTGACGGACGTTATGCCTATGTGCTTTGTGAGTCACCACTCCGTCGAGGGGAACTGATTGGATTTTAGTCGGGCGGTCGGTCTGGCGGTTCTTCTTCCTCACTGAGTAAACTCAGCGCCGGGCTATCTTCGTGTGGCCTTCTTAGGTCTGGTGTGGTTGTTTGGTCCTGAGCTCTACGGTTGTGATGACGTAGGACTTTGTAAGCTGCAGGAAGGTCCAGATGCCTGTTGATAGAGTGGGCATCGGAGAAACACGTCTCGAGAATTAGCCGTTCTGTTTTTGCGTTGCCTCGGCCTAAGATGGTAGCCCTCTTGAGGTCAAAAGTATGCCCCGTTTCTCCAACGTGTGTTGCTAGTTGAGAGTTAGGGTCTTACCTCCCAGTGGCCGATTTGTGTTCTTGTAGGCGAGTTTGCAACTTCCGCCCGATTTCGCCCACATAGTTGCAGTCGCCCTCATTGCATTTTATTTTGTAGATGACTGCTGAGTTTTCAGTGGGTGGCAATGAGTCCTTAGGTTGCATTAGGCGACGTCGAATTGTTACTTGTGGTCGATGGGCTATGCTCGAAGATATCACTGCGCGTTAAAAGCCATGACTTGAAAGGTTGCGAGCTGATGGGATCACTCACACCTCCCAATCAGCTCAGTGTTGTGTGTTTGTGCGGTGTAGCCGAATGACTGATTGAGAGTCAGGCTGCAAAGGTTCCTTCTTAATAAGGCCTGTATATCGCCCTCACGCAACGTAATCCGAGTCGAGACGCCCGCCCTTTTCTCTTATTATGTGTAAACTCCCGATCAGTCGAGGTTGCGAACTACTGAATGCGGTGCCAAGCCTTGCTGCCGGTCCGACCGTGCCAGTCACCTGCACCCTTCATCACCTCCAGGTTTCTTGTCTATGTTATGACGTCGGATCCAAATAGGTGGGGATGGGGAGAATGCGGTAAATGCTGCGTAACTCCGCCAGCACAATAAACCATTTCACAGGCAAGTCATCGTCTATGCCCCCACTCTGCTGCGGAGTACACAGTGGACATTGTCGCATCGACTGTCGAACTGTCAATAATGTGGATGATGCACCAGTTGAGTGAGGTCGTATCAAAGTTTAAAATTTCGACTGGCTGGCATTTTTCCCTGCACTTTGCAATGGTGACTATTTCGCGACAACAAACACAATGAGATATTCTGCACCAACTCTGTTGATGGAGGTTTATAAAAAACTGATCGCCACACCACGCAGTTGCATCAGTTCTCATGTGTGCTAGGGTCCACTTCGCATCTGGTCTCGCCCGTAATTCTGCATGAACAGGTAGGAAATATTTCACGAAAAGGCGCATCGCGCTGTCCATACAGGCGTATGATTCCATTGAGTCACAGACTGAACACTTAACACGTTGCGTGTGAGGGAAAGGAAACGTTCGCCCGTATCCAAAATACGTTTGACGTTTCTGTTTATGGCGCCATGTTTTTTGCGTTATTCCGGTTGGATTGTCTAGGGTGGATATGTGTATAAATCCCACACACAGTCGCTTCAAAAACAAAGACCCCACGCGGCTTTCTCCTTGTTTATGCATTCAGTGAATCCGTTCAAAGAGGTCCTCGGGGCGTTTGGATTACTTTGAGAACAAATGTCTAAACAGAAAACATTTAGTTTTCTGTATGCCGTTTACCAAAGTGCGGTATTGACGTCTCGGTTAATTTGCCCATTCTGAAAGAACAGTTTTGGTCTATTCCACCTTCCTTATGATTTATATATCTCACAGACTAGATTAAGTAGTTTGAGAAATTGCTATGAATTGAGCCTCCAAAAAATATAAAACTTGTTGCGTTTCCCAAAGTTGACATACCAGAGAGAGAGGAAGTCGCTTTATTTTGAAATCTATTCATTATGGGCAGTAAATAAGTTAAAAGATTATTTCAGGAGTCAAAGTTTAACATAAAAAAACGATTAGTATGAGGACAGTTCAAGTCTTAGCTTCTGTATTTCTATCTCTTCGCACGTAAGACAGCGCGCCAGGAATGGCAATACAGAAACTTGATAAGCCGATGTAAGACATAACATAAGTCGGAGTCTGCGGCGCATCTGGCGGGAAGACTCCGCAAAAATAGGATCAGAATGCAAATGATAGGCAACGTCATCTAGAATTCGACCCGCCAATTGTTTGACCGGTATAAAATGTCATTGTCTAGTAAGTTCGATTAAAAAGACTTAAGAAACACAGGCAGCAGGGGAAACCATTCTTAGGACTCATTTTAAAATAAGTCAATCTTTTTTGAGCACAGCAGGAAAAATTAAAGAAAATCAGTATAGAATAAGAGGAAAAATGAAGGTGCCTATGAATCAGCAGATTAAAGGTTGATGAGTATGGTGGGAACGTAAACGACGAATGGTATAAAGACGTTGACGAGGTTTAGTAAATGGGGACTCATTATGAAGGGGAAACGAAAGAGATGGTGAGAGAGTAACGCCAAGGTATCTAAAAGAGGATACCGTGTTTGGAAGGATACCGAAGGATTTAGGACTAGGAGCGGGCCACAGTCGGAAAATACACTGAAATGATTTTTGGTTATTAATTACGAAACCATTTGCCTCCGACCATATCAGGACATCGTCAAAGCCATCGTTTAGAGCTGGGGGTGTGCGATTTTCGAGAGGGTGTCCAACAACCACATCAACAGCATATGTAATCAAAAGACAATCGTTAGGGAAACTTTGGTCATCGGTGTGGAGAGGGTAAAGGTGAGTGGATAGAATGTAACCTTGAAGAACACCGCATTCATTGCGAAGGATCGTAGATTTCCGCTTGACAGATTGCATAAATTGATTGCGGGAAGTAAAATAATCGCTAAGCCAAGAGACGACCCAGCTTAGAAAGCCGCACGCGGAGGTTTGGGTAAGGAGAAGAGGGCGCGAGACGGTATTGGAGGCGGAGGAGTAGTCAAAAAAGGCGCATGCGTACTCGCGGCAACCCTTGTCTAATGCTTTTAGAGCAGAGTGGACCGCAGGAGCAACAGCAGCTAAATTACTCCGTTTGGCTTTGTACGCAAATTGTAGAGGGCCGGAAAAACTGGAATAAAAAGGATTTATAATATCTAGGGCAACTCTTTTAGCTAGCTTTATTATTGCGGAGGAGCAGGCAATTTGACGAAAAGATTTGGGACCAAAGTTAACGAGCTTTTTAGAGATGGGTGTGATTCTCACTGTACGCCAGGCGTCGAGAATCTTGGACTCCATGAAAAACATATTAAATAGGTGCGCTAAAATAGGGGCTATCTGAGAACAACAACATTTAAGAAAAAGGACGAGACACCATCCGGTTCGGCAGCTGTTGATCCACGGAACTTTTTAAGGTGTTTCCCTACCGTTGTCACAGACACAGGTTGAAATGTACTCGGTGATAGGGGAATGTCATCTAGAGGAATAGGGGAGTCATTGGAATTAAATACAAATTGTTTATTTAGCGTCTAAAACAGCATCCACATGCACCAGTATGTTGCGATGGCCAGTGAGACGCTTAAGATTCCTCCAAATCTCTGCAGAGGAAAGGGGAAAGGGGGAGTGGAAGTAGAGGTAAAACGTTGGCTTACAAACAGTTCATTTAGACTTTCAATCTCTGTTTTTATTAAGACGGCAACGTCCTTAAGGCTGTCACGTAAGGCTAGCTCGTAAAGAAGTTATTTTTTACTTCTTTACAATTTCAGATAGGGGGAAGAAATTCTAACCAGTCGTACCATCACGGTAACAAGAGGACAGCAAATATCGAAAATTTCATTCAAAATCTCTGTTAAGTTGGAAGAAAAGGACTCAACATTCGATTGTTCAAAGAAAGCGGGGATAGTGTACGAAATGCAAGTCTGAAGCAGCAGGGACGTAAATTTACACGATTTTAATTACCCCATAAGAGAATAAGATATTCGCAGGATAATATAGCACGCTTTTGTGAAAGACAGTTGAAAAAACGGATTAGGGCACCTTCACAGGAAAAGGGGAATGTAACAACTAACAAAAATAATGTCTTTAAAATTACTTAACAAACGAGGCTTAGATAGAACAGCAATGACATCTATAAAATCATCAGAGTAAGAACATAGTTACTAACAGTCTCTACTCCAATTTTGATTGACAAAAATGGCAACGCCTCCACTTCTGCCACAAGATAAAGATTTTCTATCTGCTCGAAAGCAGTGGCAGGATGGAGGAGTACTAAGTTGCGAATCAATGTCACAATTTAGCCATGTCTCTTGAAGGAAAACCACTTCAGTTCTGCTGTGTTCTTTTTTCGACAAAAGTAGCTCTAAATCATGGGCTTTGTTGAAAACAGAACGACAATTTGTCAAAAGGAATGGAGCAGTTGACACACGGACATTCGTAAGTGAGATTAACGATTTACTTCCCTTCAAAAGGGTGCTAGCGCACTGTAGAGACGACCTCATAATCTTAGTTCAGACAAACAAGAGATGCAAAAAAGTTCAATATATCGAAGGGAAATAGGCACAATAATGTACAATTAGTAAAAATCCACAAGTGAACGGAGAGGTACAAAAATCCCGGCTCAAATTCAAAAGCCCGCCAAATTCAAAAGCGACACTAACTGACCAAACTAATATGTTGTCTAACAAATCCTGCTCAGCTGTAGAAGTCCATATTTGACCACCTGCGGGCAAAACATCATAAGTCAAGAATTTGCGAAGCAAAAACCTAATGTTGCTTGCGTCAGAAAACTGATGCACAAAAGGCTACAAATTAGCCCTCGGTGAGGCCAACAGAATTGGTCAGCTTAACGAAGACATGACACAGGAGACAGCACCCGTTAACCATTTAGTGACATTCCTGTGACATATCGCGAGCAGAATTAACTGTCCACTGAAGTGGCCGCAGACGCGCTAAATGGGAGGGAGGGGGGAAATCAGAGTCAGCACAGAGGTGTAATATGAAAACCACCGGAACAGCTTTCTGCATCTGTGATCACTGCTTGCGAGCGATGCGTTCGGAGTGAACACAGCCATTTAACTAAACTTTAATTGCCAATAAATCATCGTAGTATCGAACGCTGTCAAATACCCCGAAGAGCAGTGTCATTCACTCTTTTCAATTATAAAATATTGTTGGCTTTTAAGCCTCAGAAACGTAAATCATCGAACCTTAAAACCGCTCCCTGATAGTCTCCGAAAACAATCACACTTCGTTTTATCCTTTGTCAACCTTAACTCCTACCTGACCGATTTTAATAATAAATCAATCATTGGAAAGTCGGTCGGCTGTTTTGGCTTTTGAACAAAAATAATTTGTTCTGGGAAATTTGGTTAACACTTAATGAACGAAATCAAGTTAGTGAACAATATTTTTTCTAGGGTAAGGTGACACCATACTAACAGCACAGGTACTAGCCAAAAGCCCATACACGCGTGTTTCGCCGATGTTTTGCCGCTGCATGGCGCAGCTGCGAGGGGTTCGGCTCGTCAGTGGGTCCCCCAGCATCGGCGAAACACGCGTGTATGGGCTTTTGGCTAGTACCTGTGCTGTTAGTATGGTGTCACCTTACCCTAGATTATACTACTAGCTGCCTGTAGGCAGTTAATGAATATTACGCGATTACCCGCTGTGGCTGATGGACTTTGGCCCAAATATTCATGTATAAAATTCTCGGTCTGTGCCTATAGACCTTGAATATACTGATCTACTCCTACTTCGCACAAACTTCTCAGGAAATTAAAAAAGTGACAATATTTTTTCTGCTTGAATGTCTGAGCCTGGGTTTCACTTTAACCAGAAAACGACAAACAGGTAGACACGTATGGCTCTAGCTAACAGAACGCGGCCACAACTACTCATCAGGAGCTAGTATGAGAAACCAATCTTTGATACCCTTACTAAAAGTGCGCCAATGTCTTTTCCGGTTTGGAGTTATGTTTTTAGTTTTAAATAGGCCCAGTTTAAGGAAGACGTCGTTTAAAAGGTCTACAGCCAAAAGGCATTTTGTAGCTATGCAAAAAACGCTGGTTTTGCCATCTATCAAACATGTGTGGGCGTAAGAAAAAACAGATGTTATCAACTAGTACAGACAAATAAAAATGAAATTCGGTCTATGCTGGAAAATAATTGTAGTCTTACATTAAAGCAGACAACTTTCCATAGAAAGGCGGATAAGTTTAACCGTCCTCTTACTTTCAAAATCTACTGCCATTATTAATTATATTTTGCGGCATAAATTGGTGCTGCTATTGGCCTCTTAGCAACGGACCCAAAGACGAGTATCTACGGGAACAGTTTTTAAAAAAGTCTGACTAGCAACGAAGAGGACTGTTAAGGGTTTTGGGCTTTTAATAATGCCAACCCTTCTAAAGTAAAGAAGTCATGAAAGTAAAGACACACTAAGACAAATTGCGCTTTTTGGTGTATAACAAACCATGGGTGGGGGGAGAGGACTTCCACTAAAAGAGTCAGTAGGGTTGTTAAACAAGTTATCATGCAGCAAAATTCTATAAAAATCCAGTTTTTTCAGGGTGTAAGCTTTAGGGTGAATGTCTATCTTTATACTCTGCAAAAAATGACTACTTAAATGGCATGCGATTTTCTCACTGATTTTCAATGCTCTTGAAAATGCAATCATATTTATGGAGAACATGCATAAAAATATTCATGCTTTTGCTCATTCGTTAGAAAATGGCGTCTTTTCCGATGCCATTCTCAAAGGAAGTATATAGTTCGGTTTTAAAAGAGTTTCTAATTTTGCGATGATATAATGCCGTGAAATTGCCATTCATAAAACTTCATGTCTCTGCATTTACTAATGTGGCTTGTAAAGTTAACAATATGGCTCAAACTTACTGCTAACTATTAAGAAACCCACATGGTCTCCTTTTAATAGCGTAGAGAAATGTTTGGTTTTCCATACGCAGAAAATAAACAGCCGGTTGTTTTGAAACCCCGATTTCAAGTGTAAAAGCAAGACAGGTTCAAAATTGATCTGGAATTAGAAAAGTTTGTGAAAACCGAATACTGCCCTTCCTTTGAGTATAATTTTGGAAGAAGACGTAATTTTTCTACCGAAAGAGTGAAATAATAAATATTTGCAGAATGATATTATCGACAAAGACAAGAGAAACTGCTATGCATGCATGTATGCAGGTTTTCCATGGAATATAATTAAATTTTTAAGGGCATCGAAAATCAAAGACAAAAAATCAGGCTACTTATGTGGTCATTTTTTACACAGTTTAAGTTTTGCATGCTACCGAAAAGAGGTTTTTTCGAAAGCCAGCAACCTTTTTTAACTGGAATTTTATGGAACTATGCTGCATGATGTTCAGTTTTACAATTCTACTTAAGTAATTTTTTCAAAGCGAAAAGGCATTTCGGAATTTCGATTGACATTTCATGAGTTAGCCCACCTACTGTTTATCCTCGTTCACTAGTAAATTTGGCTAACACGAGTCGCGTTTGCAATGACTCAATGGAGGTTGAGAACAGACCACCAACTCGTATAGTGTTTCTAATTACGCCGAAGTGCTGTGGCCTGTGTTATTATGATCAGCCCATGAATATATTTTGAGCGATATAATGTGGGTACAATTTGGCAAATTGAAATGTGATATAATGAGAACAAAAGAGGATACAAGCACTGTTGATGTCGCCTGCTTAGTCCGTCAAGTCGAAATAACATTACTGATTAACTTGTTTGATATCATGCCTTTCCAGATAACAACGCGCATAAATAAAGTGGCAGGACACAATCTGCGAAATGCACTTTCTATGAGGCAGAGCACTTGTTGCGTGTCTTTTCTTTCGAAATTAAATGTTGCTTGTTAGACGTTCCCCTGACCATTTGGGTTATCAACAATCAAATTCTAACAACTGTTTGAGTTTTCGTCTCTAACGTACTTTCTGCAATTTTAAAACTTCGAATTAGCTTGTGCGCTCTGCGTTATTGAACTGCTTTGTAGGCACAGAGTTTATGAGAGGCACAGACTTTAAAAATGCGTCTAGTCTATCTTGTGCACTCAACTGTCATGTTTACTGTCACCCTGATCAGACATGTCCATTACGGAAATTGGTAGCTAAATGTGACGCTGGATACTAAATGCGAATAAGAAAAGCACTAAAACTGGAATTTGAATTTTGGTACAAATATGGTCTTACCGATCGGATCTAATTTTTCAAAAAAATGTTGTTCAGACGTGCGTTCCAGATACCTGTCAAAATGTTTAATCTCAGCTGGCTTTGCACGGAAATGGCAAATTTCATGGTGGAAAAATAAGCTGGTGTAGGTTCCCTCGCAAATGGTAACTATTCAATGACACATGTTGCTGTACTCTCGTACTCTGATAATTCAACAAGACTGGAACTCAGAAATTAGTGAGATTCACTAGCCTTTTCTGGGGAGAATAAATTGCTGACGACCTCTTCTCGAGTGCCTTGCTTACAACGGGTATCGTTAGAGCAAACACTCGGGACTTTAAAAGATTTGCAAATGAACCAACTGTGCACTTCCGATAAAACAAATAAGGACTCAGGTGAATTATGTTTGCACCATTATACTTGAGCACATACTGCATACTCGTCCAGAGTATTCATTTCTCTACATCTGACAGATCACTAATATCGCGATGGCTTATACGCATTCCCAACAGAGACACAGTCCGTGACCATTAGGAATAAAAGTGATAGTCATAGCATACAGTCCTAAAAACACTCTTAACTGCTGAAGGAGAGAAAGCCGTTACTTGTGAAACAGCAAAGAGTCAGGCAGGCGACCCCGCTTACTTTTTCACCCGAGTAATGTTCTAGGGGACCTTATTCTAAAATCCAGAGCTGTATGCAAAAAGTACGCTCTCCAGGAATAGATATCACACCAGTTTCTGTCCGTGTGACGTTTCGTACATGGGAGGTTGGTATAAGATGAGAAAATGGAAATAGCCCAAGAATAGTAGTGCGCTCAACTGTCCCTCCTAATGTCTACTTGAACACATATTTTCACTTTTAAAAAAGGAATTAGGACAAATATGGGATAGAGGCTACGAGTCAAGACGTTCTGGAACCGGTGATGTAGATTTAGTTACGGATATAACCTTTCTTTCCAATGTCAGTCGAATAGGAAATCGCGCGTAATCTTGCACTCCAGGTAATTTTAGAAGTTATAAGACTTTGCCAGCATCGAGCAAAAGTGTCAAATGTCGAGGGTAATGAACCAAGATAAATGAATTTCAGGGCATTTCCAACCTGGTCTCTGGTATATGCGAATTCATTTAACACAGAAATGAATGAACGACGCCAAGGTAACCTAGCAGGGCAGGCCTGAAAAATGACGAATTCGTTGTAGGAAACATTTGGAACTTTGAGAGATTTGAAAACAAACATAAAAACCAGTGAGTTCGCCGTGAAAAAAGAAGTCCACTGCGCTGCGTTCGTTATATGAGGCTTGCACGGATAACATACAAACAGAAAATATATTAATTTCTTTATGTATGTTAGTCATAACGTACTGACGCTTAGGCAAATAATTTAATTAATATCCCATATGAGCTTTACACAGGTGAAACATGAGAAATCGTATCCCCATCGATGGTTCGACTGCAAAAATCACCTGTTTATGCTTAAGACACAGCTTTCTCTGCGATACTTCAGTAGATGTGTTCTGCATCTTGGCATACCGTTTTGATAAGATTAACTTTCCGTCACTGCTCTCTGGTCGTACATCTGAGCAGTCATCATGACTCGTTCTTTTCCAGTATTCCAATCAAAGCGACCGTATCTGTAGTTCAGTTAGTGGCCGCGATCGTTAAAGTTCTTACTTTACAGTTTAAGTGTGAAAGCTTTTCGTGTCGTGGTTTAAGACGTCGGATCAAAACGCTTAGTTTACTTAAAACCCTTTTACCTGAGCCCTGTGCGCTCAGTATTCGTTTGACACGATAAGGCATTAATTGTCAGATTCCAGTTTGCACGCTTAACACGTTTCAGAAGATAAAAATTAAAGGTTCGTTCACCTGTTGTTAGGGTTATTCCGCTGAATAATCCCTGAATAAATTTTTCATTTAAGTTTTCTTTCCTGAAATGTGTTTTCTAAAAAAACCACCTCGGCGCTCCAGTGTTCCTTCGGGCCAACAGTAGACACATGTTGGGCTTTAATTACCTATAGTACCCACAAACAGAATCTTACGTTGCCGAAATGTTTATTGCACTTCGAAGTTGTTACATCCTTTCTAACGAATTTGAAGTTTATCCGACACAATAATGTTCAATAAAACATAAATCAGGCTAGGGATGTAGTAGATAAGCCGGTGTTGCAATGATGGTTGATTAAAACAAAGAATTCACGCACAATCTAAACAGTACAAATAAAAGCTAAATTTTAAAGCGTTTTGTACAAAAACGGCAACGGTAGGTTTCCTAACCCTACCTCTCAACTAAGTTTAACTGTCTTATTATTTTTGATGAGAGGACTATGCACATGTGGTCTTAAAGAAGTGAATAAGTCGTGCATACGCGTTTGACCTCAGAAAGCGTTTAGCGATATCAAGGAGCTAGAGCTTTTCTGTTCTAATTGAGGTAAATTAAACCAAATCACAGCCGGTAATCCCAGCAAACGAATAGTAAGATGAGTACTGACACGGCACAAGAAGGTTTAACTTCTCATCCGGAAAGAATACGTAAAGCACAGCGTTAAGAATCGAAAACGAAAGACAAAGTAAGTACATTAGGATAACTAGCAAATTATGGTAAGACAAGGGGATTACAGAGTGGGGAACAAGAACATCATATCAAATAATTTATCAAAAAAATGTCAAACTGAAACAGCTCGGTGCATGTAGTTATATAAAGGTGTTAGAAAGGCAAAGGAAACTTCCTGTGGCTGTGGATAAACACACAATATAAGGCCTTCTAAAGCAAATATAGCAAAAACCTATACATGCTAAATCTAGTGAGGCTATAAAACCCATTTTTATTCGAGAAAAACTGGGAAGTGACATCCAGTCGTAATTTGTGGATGACTATGAGAGTGATAAAATATTGTTCTACTTAGGCGGCCGATCGTTCATCAAAAGAGGTCGGTAGATACTAGTCTAATCATTACGAACTTACTGCAGTAAAACGCCAGTAAATGCAAGGGAAAACTAAATATTCATGAGTTTAAAAGTTTCCCTATGTCTTGAAGCAAGCCCTCTCTTTCATGTCATACATAGACTAAGACAACTTCTTGTCTTTGCTTTCTGTATTAAAGGTGGTACTTGAGAACGAGGGCACGGCATAAGAGTGAAGAGTATGTATCTTTGTGAAAACAACTTCTATAGAATACAGCAGTGGTACTTGCAGGACGCTTGAATGGAGGTCTTCGTGATATGCCAACTTCAAAACCTGTCAGCTGACCCTCAGAAGTCGTTGATGGCCGGAAGTGGAAGAGGGAGCTTGTGGCGGATACTTGAGAAATAGCAGTCCATGCATTCCTTCCCATAGTCAGTCATCCGCGTTTAATCATTTCCTGATTCACCAAAGTTCTTGTCTTGACGAGTTCTAAACGCAAGATGTAACTTGACTCCATTCAGAGATTAAGGCTAGGCTTCACTGGCCGTAAACACACGCAGACGGGCTGTTAGACTTGGCTAACTACTGCACACGCCCCCAACTCCCCAGTTCTTTGTCGATTTGTTCTCCCATCAGAAAACAGTGGCTGGTTTGAAACGCGACGGCGAGGTAGATACAGTGGAGTAACCATATTCCTGTCTAAGGCAGTGCTGGGTAGATTTTGTAAGGTAATAACGGGTTCCGCTGTCAGAGATTTCAAAACAAATGTTTTTCTATTTAGAGTCCTTAACGGACCTGAAAAATCTGACAAAGGGTACAGGGCTTGTCCCTTTTAAGATGTATAAAGTCTTCCTATCCACAAAGCCCACGAACCCCACCCTCCAGAACTGCTGTTACATGTTTGTCGATATTGAAAGGACATCCCCGCACACTAGAAAGACCGTGCTATTGAGTCAATATAGTCTTTTTGGTCTTCATTTCCAATTACCATAATTTGCCAGCAGTTAGTTGGAAATGGTTCATAGTTAAAACTCCACATTGTTGGATTGTCCATTCATCCGCCTTGTATACAACAGTTGTTACTGTTCCCTAAAAGAATAAGATACGGGTTACGCAAGTAAGCATGTGCTTTTCGTGAATATTCCCTCGCCCTCAATACTGTCCCGCTCCCTCTTCGCATAACCAAAACATCCGCGTGCGGCCCTCCGGGCCGGGTCGTCTCTTGGCTTAGCGATTATTTTACTTCCGGTACTCAGTTTATCCAGTCTGGAAAGCGGAAATCTACGAACCTTCCCAATGACTGCGGTGTTTTTCAAGGTTTCATTCTATCCTCTCACCTTTCCCCTTCAACAACAAAGACCTAAGATCCCCAAACGACTTTCTTTAGGTTATGTATGCTGATGATGTGGTTTCTGGACACCCTCTCAAAAATCGAATACATTTTCAGCTCTAAAATTTGGCCTTGACGATGTCCTGGTATAGTCAGAGGAAAATGGTTTCTTATCAATAACCGAAAATCAGTTCAATGTATTTTCTGATTGTGGCCCTCTCCTATTCCCGAATATTTTGTCATCCCTCCTAACTAAGCATCCTCTTTGAGGTGCCGTGGCGCTGATCTGTCATCAGATCTTGCAATTTTCATCCATGCTGGGTCACCGTCTTAAACATATTAATTACATTCGTCGTTTACGTTCCTACCACACACGTCAACACATTCATAGGTGCCTTCATTCTTCTTGTTATTCTATACTGATTTTCTGTAATTTTTCCTGCTTTGCTCAAGTAAGTTCGACTAATTTTAAAATGAGTCCTCCGAACGGTTTCCCTTGCTGCCTGTGTTTCTTACGTCTTTTTAATCGAACTTGCAAGACAATGACATTTTAAAACGGTCAAGCAAGTTGCTGGTCGAATTCTAAACGATGTTACCCATCACTTGCGTTCTGATCTTATTTTTATAGAGTCTTTCAGCCTGATGCACCGCGGCTTTTGACGTATCTCGTGTCATGCATCGGCATATCGAGATTCTATATTGCTAGTCCGGGTGTGCTATCTTACGTGTGAAGGTATACAGTGAGTGACCGATCTCTTGAAAGGTTCGCTGAAATTCTGAAATGCGCTTTCTATTAGGAAAGATTACTTGGTCGCGGTTGTGAAAATGGTTATCTTAAGGCATAATCTTATAACATTTCGGACTGAGCAGGATGTCGACTTTTAAATGCACTTCTTCACAGTCTCCTGTAGAAAGCGTACTCGGTAAAAAATGACTACTTATGTAGCATGCATTTTTCCCATTAATTTCCGAGGGTCTTGCAAATTAAAATATATTTTATAGAAACCACAAACAAAAATATGCTTTACTTTAGTCAATCAATAGAGAATCACGTCTTCTTTGGATTTTATACTTAAGGAAAGAGTATAATTAGGTTTTAAAAAGTTTTCTAATTGCCAAATAATTTGGAGCCAGATCATTCGTTGCATTAGCGCTTAGTGATTTCAGTCTACAAGGTACATGCGTTCCGCGTAAAGAAAATGACATATTTTTCTTTGCCATTAAAGAGATATCATACAGAGTCCATAAAATTTTGCAATGAATGCGGACTATGTTGTACATTTCATAAGTAGCAGTGGTAAAAGGCCAAGTACGATGCTATGTGAATGTACATTTTGCGATCTCAAAAATTCTAATAATTAGAAACTTTTTGAAACCCGCAAGCTAATAAGTATTACAACCGCGACCAAGTAATCCTTCCTAATAGAAAACGCATTTAAGAATTTCAGCCAACATTTCCTGAGATCAGTCACTCACTGTAAGTACAAAAGCTAAGGCTTGTAATGTTCTCATAATAATCGATCCTTTTGTGTTAAATCTTTCATCTCTTGAATAATCTATTGACCTCTTTACTGCCCGAGCCACCTTTTGCTGGAAGGTTTAAATTTATAATTTCAAAATAGAGCGAATTCCTCACCTCTCTCTTGTGATATCCATGCGCAATCCGCGACCTATCTTATAAATGCAAACTACATTTCCGTAGTACGTGAAGCCCCCACCCCGCATCCACGAAAGCTGTACCGTGTTATATATACGACCCAGTTACCAAACAAGACACAATTTAGTTTATGCGGTATTATTTATTGATTAGACAAAGTTTATTTTACAAAAACCTCCAAATAAAAGAGACTTTATGCCAGGCCAATTATTGATATTTGTTTCCAGCACGGAAGAAAATCATCTACAACAACAAAATAATGAGGACCAGTAGCCAATGCAACAAATTTATACTTTAATGGCTCCCCTTTGACTTTTAAAGTCGCTGTAAGCCGAGAGGGCATAGAGACTACTAAGTTGTGTACTGTTATTTAGTCTATATAATTATTAGGCACAATCTACTATTTTTCGTGCACCGAAAGATGTTTTCATGTCTTGTGCCAATCCTAGATGACTAAAGCAAAAAGGTTGTTGATTGAATTTGGATCTGAGTGACCGCCGGGAATACAAAATGCGTTGAAGTTTGAAGGCAGAGACAATGGCTGTGTTCTACAATATTTTATGATGGTCTGAATTGGACGTGTGTGTTCCGTCACACCATCGGTGAGATATCTCTCCCATTTTATATTCCTGATGGCAACCGATATGGTAACAAGCCCGCGTCGCAGTGGTTAGAAGCGTTGAACTTCTAACGGGATCGGGCCCCAAGTGTTGCAAACTCTGGAGTTGTGTACGACTAGCTAACGACGGCCAATAAGCCAGAAATGACTATTACAGCTTTCTTTGTGTTTTTTTGGCAGTGCTATTCTGTCTATGTCATAGTTGTAAGCTGAACTGAAATCATATCTCCTTTGAGCAGTGAACATAATCATTATCCCACAACAGTACGGTGTCCATTTGACGTCAATAAATGTCATTGTAGCCAAAACAGCCTGTACGATGTCGATAAAGGCCTTGCTATTTATCGTTTCCGTTGTTTAGCGCCAGATTGGTTGCTCTCTGAAGGTGACGGCTATCCAAAATATCAAGAGTCAATGGTTCGTGAACGTTGGTGTCGAAAGAGTGTGCTCTACTGGGAAGATTTTCTCACGTACAGTGCGTGACCTATCTCATGAAAGGTTGGCTGAAATTCTGAAATGCGTTTTCGATTCGGAAGGATTACTTGGTCGCGGTTGTGAAACTGCTTATCTTAAGGCATACTCTTATAACATTTTGGACTCGGCAGTATGTCGGATTTTAAATGCACTTCTTTCTAATCTCCTGCGGAAAGCGTGCTCGGTAAAAAATGACTACTTAAGTAGCATGCATTTTTCCCATTGATTTTCGATGGTCGTGGAAATTCAAATATATTTTATAGAAACCACAAACAAAAATATGCTTTCTTTTAGTCAATCAATACCAAATCGCGTCTTCTTTACATGTTATACTTAAGGAAGGAGCATAATTAGGTTTTGAAAAAGTTTTCTAATTGCCGAAAAATTTGGAGCCTTATCATTCGTTGCATCAGCGCTTAGTGATTACATTCCACAAGGTACATGCGTTTCGCGTAAAGAAAATCCCATATTTTTCTATGTCATTAAAGAGATATCATACAGGGTCCATATAATTTTGCAATGGATGCGGACCATGTTGTAAATTTCATGAGGAGCAGTGGTAAACGGCCAAGTACGATGCTATGTGAATGGACATATAGCGGTCCTAAAAAGTCTCATAATTATAAACTTTTTAAAACCTAATTATAATCCTTTCTTAAGTATAAAATATAAAGAAGACGCGATTCTTTATTGAGTGACTAAAAGAAAGCATATTTTTAATTGTGGTTTCTATAAAATATATTTGAATTTCCAAGACCATCGAAAGTCAATGGCAAAAGTGCATGCTAATTAAGCAGTCATTTTTGTACCGAGCACGCTTTCTACAGAAGATTGATGAGAAGTTCATTTAAAAGCCGACATCCTGCAAAGTACAAAATGTTATAAGCGTATGCCTTAAGATAATCAGTATCACAACCGCGACCATGTAATCCTTCCTAATCGAAAATGCATTGCAGAATTTCAGCCAAAATTTTATGAGATATGTCACGCACTGTATGACCAACTGGGCCGACTTCGGATGCTTGTCTAGAAATAAAATTTGATAAAAATAGTAAATGTTTTTTTTCCAGAATTAAAGTCTGCGGTCAATATATTCGTGGACGAAAAGCAAGCGTTTCTGATTTTTTTCGACATTAAAAACGGCTGCTTCATGGCGTTTTCCTGATAGAGTTTGAATTCATTCATTCGTTTTCTGATTATACATAAATAAATCATTAAAAAATGTTCCCTGTAGTGACCATATAATTATATTCATGGTGTCTGACGAATGAATTTGTCGTCTTGCTTACTTATGGACTGTTTTGGCTTACCTTGCCTATCTCTAGATACTGTTCTATTATTAATGATCCTGCGGATAGTAACCTGGCTACTATTGAAAAAACCGCTTGGATTCGCAAAATAAAGAGATCGGTGTTGATGACATTCTGCCAACATCAGAAGTAGGAATAATCTTTAAAAGTTAGATAGTTGACGTGATACTTTGTCGACATTTTCTGTGCAGCTTAATACGCTCTGCGGAGAATATAGGACTAAAGCCAGTTTGGATCAGAAGGCGAACCTGAATCGCCGAACTTGAAATCGTCAAGATTTGTTGTATAGATCCATCATTCGTCACTCCTTTCATCATTTCGTCTATGAACCGACTCGTAACCATTAGCCAATGCTTGGACTGTAGGTTTGTCCATGAAATTGTTCAGTGGCACGACAGTCATTTAAGGAATTTGTCTTAGAGGTTTCGAGATAAAAATAATCTCACTGATAGTGGTATTTAACGTCCGTACTCCTTTGCTTTACTCGTGAATCTCAAAAGTTGAGCTGAAGTCAAACGAATGGCACTCGCAGGTAGGCTCCTCTGTGTTTATGGCAGGAGTAGTTTAGACCGAATATTACTGCCAAACTGTTTTCGCGGTTCACTGAAGGTTGAAGTTGGGCCAGCGATTCCTGTAACTTGTTCAACTATGCGAACATAATGTGGTGTTTGCTTTTAATGTCAACCAGTCAATGAATCCAGAGTGACCTCGTGCATGTCTCAACTTCCGAAATTCAGTTCTTGTTAGGATAGGACGTTAGCGTGGACAAGCGCGGTCAATGCTGCCTGACCTGCCTGCTAAGTCCAAGTAACTTGACTACCAGGATAGGACTAGTTTTAGTTAACCACATACGAACAGTCAGGGGATGAATTAAAACAACTGGAACCGAAGCAACAACGTGGCTGACAGACCTGAGTGTATTACCCCGTGCTTGTCGTGAAAAGGTCTAGCTTGCTGAATATGCGGTCACCAGTTACCTTGGGACTGAGCAGTGGTTTTACTGCCACCTTTCCAAAATCAACAGCTGTGTATTAAGAAGTCAGCATCGCGCATAGTTGACCTGCCAAATCCAGTTGCCGTTTGAGTGTTCGTGTGAAAGTCACGGTCTGTCGGTATACGAATACTAATTAGCCTGTACATGCTAAATTGCAGTGTCATGTGTACGCAATTAGCAAAAGGTAAGAACATAAGAAGGCCTTACCAAGGGTATGTTTTTCCGACCGTACAGCATACAAAATTGTCCCTTCGGAGAAATCCCATTTTCGAAATTGTTAATCATTACCAATGTCGGATGAAATTTGCGAACGATAAAAATGCCAAAAGTAGAGATGCAGATTGTGTCATGGACGTAATCTATCTTATCCATTTCAGCCAATGTCGGAACATTCTTTATTCTTACCTTACGGATAAATTTGAATGTTATCTTTCCTGTTTGGCATTGGACGAATATCACAAATGCCGATGAAACTGCAGTTGCGTGTTCCAATCGATTCCAGAGTTATGAAATACGAAGACTGCTTAACGACTTTTACTTAACGCTGCGGACTAAACTACTAAGGATTAGCAATGTGAAACAATTGGTTTTTAGAGGATTCAAAAAAGGTATAAGTAAAGCGGGTCACTTATTAGGTGAAAACGAAATCTAATGTACCCATTTCTTAGTGTTTGTCTTGCAAATATATATTCGACCCAACCGGGATGCTGGTACCATAACGAATAACTGCCTACAATAGCCGCGTAAGTTAAGAGAGTTTTAACTTAAATGCCGAAGCGTATGTCTTGACCACTAGACTGATAAACAAAACTCAAAGTCGTATCAGAACCGGTACATGATTCAAAAGATAATTTGATGAACATACGTCCGCTTTCTCTTCAGGTCTGTGTATTAATATGACCGATGAAATAATTATTCAAAAGACACGGGCAGGTAAATGATTATACTGTAGCCCGGGTTTGGGAGCGAGAGTGAAACATCAAAATTTCAGTCAAAGCCAGAGGATGAGGGGCAATGAGGTAGGCAATTATATGCCGGCGACTGACTTGGTGATTTTGGCCCAGGACAACTATATAACCTGTATGAAGCTCTTCCATGCGCATAGGACAGGTATGAGTAATCTGACTGCAGCCGCCCCTGCCGTAGCCAATAGACGCTGTCCACTTACTCTTAGATAGCTTTAAGGAAACTTGTATCGCACCCTGACAGTCTCTCAGGGTTCTGCAACGTGGCCTGAGTCTACCATATGCGCGATTCACCAGACTGACAATATAATTATCACATAAAATCCCAGAGAAGGACTTCGCTCATTTCCTGCGGATGGAAATTATTTGCATAATACCTTAATGGCCCAGCGTTGCCCTTGTCTTTCTTATTGCAGTAGACCAACTAACCTATGAAATCTCCTGACCGAAATTCGAATAAATGGTATTTCTTGTAACTTGTGATATTATCTAGTTCTTTTTGAGTCGCGTTAAGGCGCAGAAGATCACTTCCTAAAGATGAATTCATGTTGCCTTTGTTTTATGCATGAAAGACAGGACATATTTGTACAGAGTCCGACATTTCCTGATATCCAGATAATTTTGCTGGCTACTCAGATTTACAGATTTAAAAACCGCAAGAATATGCCCATCTTACAATAAACTTACATTAGCATAAACGGGAGAATCTCCAAATAATTCTTTTCTGAAAGGGGAAAATCGAATTTCAATTTCAAAAATCTGGCGAAAAAAATATGAGACATTACATTCTTTTCATGACAACACGAATGAATTGAACTTTAATAGTTAGGACAAGGATATTATTTATTTCCTGGCTTGTTTACTCTGAGAGCATTTGTTTTGAGCAAAATGGTTAAGCGTCTAAGAAATTCGTAGTATCAGAAATTTTCATCCACCGTTTTGTCATCTGTTAAAATGGTATACGATTTTCGCACCTAGTGGCTATAGTGAATAACTTGAATTCCTTTTTGTTGGCATTGTTTAAAAAACGTATTGCACTGTCGTGTTTTTACTTCAGTTACTACCTTATAACATTTCGACCATCCTCACGTAACAGTCACGACGAGGTCTTTTTATGTCTTTCTCTGGCAACCACTAAACATTGTCAATTATTTTCTATTACTTTAATTGCCCCCAAAAGTAAGTAATCCCGGCCCTGAGCCAATAATAACCTTATGTGACAGCAGGCCGTTTTGTTACGCTAAGAATAACCAGACATAGACAGACATATATTGAGCATCGCGACATGCTGTCTGTTGTCTCTGTCCTGCCGTGCGATAGAGATGTCCCGACCGTTTCTATCCATGAAGAAAGGCCAACTGATAAAGAAATTGACAGCGAAAGGGCTGTCACGCGATTTCCTGGCAGGTGTTCTAAATATTGACGAAGTCGAGTTGGCAAACGCATGATTTAGATTATTCGTCATCAGGCCTGTACAATATACTACAAGGGAGGATAGAGTAGCAGAACTATAAAGAGGAAGCGTGGAGCGGATAGTCAAATTCGCTCAGAGGTTAAGAGATATAATATGGCTTCATCAGGGAACTAGGGCAGGAGAGGGTGGAAGGGGTAGATTCTGGACTCCAGTTATGCCTCTGTTTAGTCGCTGGCAGAAATAGACTATAACGCCCGACCCCTGAACATCCCACGCCGCTCTGACCGTACCTACAGTAGATGTGTTATTTTAAGAAATGTTGACTGAAGTTCTAAAATGCGTTTTCGACTCAAAATGATTACTTAAGTGACAGTTCGACCGTTGTTGCCGACGACATCCACCGTTGGCTCCAGTGAACGGTGAAACATACACGATGGCTTGCGTGTGAATCGATTTGTAGTGATAGTGGACTTGCGCAGCATATACCGCACTCTCTAGTCCCCATTCCCCAACTGGACTCAGTGCCAAGACATATTCGAGAAGACCGGAGGCGGGGAGGCACAAGTGTCTGGCACGGCTGGACCCGCATCTAGGCGTGCCATCACACCCTCTGGTCCACAGCACACACTTGACCAGGATTTTAGTCAACAGCAATGAAAGAATAGAGGCTGGCATGGCTGAAGCCAAACCTAGGCGTGCCGTCACACCAAACTCGGATCCCACACAGTGGGAACGCCATAAAAGCCACATTGAGAAGAAGCCGTTACACCCTGTATCTTGGACCACCAACCTGCTACTCCACTCAAACACAACACTGAGCCGCCTGAGAGGTCCACGTTATTACAGTTAGTAACCTAAATCATGAACAATGTCGAAATTTACGAGTGATTGTCACTCACTCGCAAACTGACACCATTTCATGAGTCCAATGTCTATGTTAATTAAGTGCAAGCTTAAAAGAATTAAAAAAATAAAAGAAATAGTGAAGGCAGTGCTACGTTGTTTAGAAATGCTGATTTATTTTGAAAAGCGCAATATCCGAAAACGTCAGCAATTGCTCTAATTTAGTATACTTCCATTTTTTAGATGCAAAGAATGTATTCTCATACCAAAAACGTAGCAAATATGAATGTGGACATAAAATAACGTCTAATAATAGTGTTTTAGTGACGTTCACATCTAAATATCGTTTAATAATTAGTTTGATTTTATATATGACGGTTTGTCAACTGCTTCATTCTGAGTAAAGATCACAACACGGTTTCCCAGTGATTACTGTTATTTTTACTCGCTAGAAATAAATGAGACGGGGTTCAACGAGGGAAGCTGAATTTTGCTTGATTTTACCGATAAGGACGTCACAGAAACAAAATGTTTCATAAGGTGACATGCCATGAGGCCGGTCAGTGCCTAATAAATTTAAATAGAATTGAGAGGCGGGATCGCAAACATATCAATATGTGTTTATAGAGGGAACTTTTTGTCCGTTCAATTAGGTTACACTTTTCGATCGTTTTGCATTACGTTGAGTTTCAGATCGGCCTCGAAATATTGCCGAATACTTCATGATTTTTAGTGTCTTCACCCGATTTCCCATAAAGACAGATTCTGAATTACCTGTCAGTTGAGAACTTAAAAAATTATTCTTGAAGGCAGTTACCGAATTAGCGAGTGTTTGGTCGCTTTTTTCACGAAGATGGTCCTTTGAGTCGCATGTAAAGGCACAATCAAGCATCAAACCTCATTTTCGAGAACAATGGCCGTCCGCAACGAAAGTCTACAATAATTTGGCCTTCGATCAATAAAAAAACTTTCCTTTACAATGATACCTCTTTAAGATGTGCTCTATTACTTCACCCGGTTGACGGATCTCTGTGTACTTTGCATTTTTGCACGGTGGGGCCAAGTAAAACGTGACCCTTTTGGTCTTTTCTTTCGGGTTCCTAAAAAATGCTAATACTTTTCTACCGTGAACCCAAGAACACGTCTTCCTCTATACAATGATATCATTTTTACTGGTTTTGCTCGCTTTTTGACTCCATTCTTCGATTATGAATGCATGGCAGGACGCTCATATTAATACTGATATTTTGCTGAGACTATAAATATTTTTCTCGTTCTATTTCTGAATGAGACATGCAGAGAATTTAAACTACAGGAGAAGTAGTTTTTAATATGCTTAAGGCTGAAAATGACCATTCGGTATTGGTAATTTACGTGACATCAGATAGAATTTTCCAAACGGCAGACCAATTTTACCCATGTAAACGATAAAGTCGCTATCTGCGTTAATACTGCATATTAGGGCACCAAATCGCAGAAATCGGCTAATTTGACATTTAGGAATTGATAAAACCTCTGGTTTTCTTAAAATAATCTTTGTTTCAGCGGGTCTATTACCACGGTTGGCATTGGGCACAAAATAAATGTTCATGTTCAGCCAAATCTGTTTATTAAAACTCCTACAGACAAATTACTATACTTTCACTTAAAAAGTCGCTTAGCTGCGTAACCGGAGTCTAGGACATGTATTAGCAGAGGAAATTGCTTGAATATATTCTTACGTCCATTTTCGCTAAAATTTACTGACATTTTACTTAATATAATTACGGAAACACAAGTTCTGCACGAGAAAAGGGCATTTTATTGAAGTAGGTCCACTAGCAAACAAAATGTGTAACACTAAAGACGTCCAGAAATTATTTTATCAGTTTCTGTTATCAGATTCCGTGAGATAGGTCACGTACTGTTGGTATGGTTGAGGGAGGAGGAGAGGGGATACTGGTTTGGTGCGTTCTACATCCTAGTATGATTGATTAGACCATCGAGTTTGGCAAGCCACGTTCAGTAGAATTATAACAGTTTTGACCGTCACGGGCGATGATGCGCACCGTTTGTACTCCATAGCGGGATGGTTAGCAAGACGAAAACACGCACCCTGTTCCACAGCGGACGCTAATCAGGATTTTGAAAAAAATAGGGGACAGCTCAAATCCCGATTGGCCCGACGCGCGCTTGCAACTAGGCATGCCGCCAAATCCCTGCTGTCGGCGATTGTTATAGGTGCGCATTTCCGATAACGCCTGCCGGATTCCGATCTACCCCCTATGTTGGTTCAGCGCATCTACCGGGTGCCTGTTTTGGGAGCCCAACTAGAATTATAGTGCATGCTTGTCGGTGTGGATGACCTTCCACCACTACGATGTCCCAGCGTCTAGTCCCATGCAAAAAGATGCGAAAATCAGGTCTAGAAGACAAGGTAGCCGATAGTTTCAAAGTCTTGCTGAAAATGTAGACTCTTTTTGGGTTTTCCACGAACGGGGACATTTCCAAAATCATCTCAGGAATTTGTCCAGTCAAAGTATGGGACATTCAATCCCCTATTTAGTATTTTATTTTATCCACCACCCGAAAATACGCCTGAAGTAATGTAGAGTTTTGCTAAGGACACGCAGATGAAATTTCAGAAACAAAGTGCCAACTTAGATACCATTCAGCATGGGTGGTGACGTGGTTGCCTTGTCTCATGATTATTCTTTATTCAAATAAAAAATTTCTGGGGGTTAGAGATAGGAGTTATCGAGTAAATGCAACAATTTTTGGCGACGGAAGTCTTTCACAGAGAGTTTCTAGGTAGAATGTGCAAGTGGATTAACAGTCTTCTATCCGCTTGAGCGTTTGCCGATTTGTGGCACTGCAATCACAGTGCCTACCAAATGCGCAACTTCCCTTTGAAAATCAACTGTATTCACAAACAGACAAATGCTCTTGTTCTGCTGAGATAATTTTTTTCCAACTATTCCTTACACATTAAAGTCATTTAGGCCGCGTAATGGCCAGCTTTACTGGGCGAAAAAGGGATTATTTTGCATACTGTTAATCAAAGTAAGAGAAGCCACTTAGTATTTAGCGGAATAAAGGCTGCAAAGGTCGAGCGTCAGTAAATAGGGTGAAGGTATAATGAAAATGCGATTACTAGAAGCTGGCTGGGGTGCTCATTTTAAGTTATGCACTGTTAAGCACGATAAATGTGTTGAGTGCTTCATGCATACAAATTACTCTAAAAGTCCGTTTCCTTTCTTAACCTACAATTCCGATTTACTGCGCCAACCTATGCATTGTGCTGTTAACAAACGGTCAAAAACAATCTCGCCCCAAGTAGTTATTTTTGTTGTGTCTAAATTAAAAGGCTAGATTGTAACGCAGGCACTGTGAGGTAATTTCACGGGAAGAAGATTACAGGCAAAACATTCCGAGCTCGTGCACACATTGCGACACCCGGGTGACTACGGTCTGACTTCTTTCAGTTTCAACATACTGATTACAAAGCACACATCCTGAGCTAACAACAGGTTTCGTTTTCAGGGAACGTTTGTTAATTTATTTAGTTTTTTTACCTTTTTAACCATTTATATACAAGAACATGAAATTGTGCATTCCTCATTTCTGCAACAATATTGATTACTAAAATATGGTAACACTCATTACAATATTAATTGGTACGTCCTGAGCTCAAATGCTTTATGCTAGCGACCAATTTATTCGGCATCAAAAGCTTTGCTATATACGTCATATATGCCCAGACTGCCTGGAATGTAAGTTACGCAGAAAAATATGTGTTAATTTAGGGCTAATGATTTGCTGATAATCACGGAAGAGCGATCGTCCAAATTTCAACTAAGTAGTTAATTAAGTGTGCTATGCACCGAAGAAAACTGGTTTAGGCAACTATAAAAAATCCTCTTGAAATCTTCAGCGCTCCAATCGAATGTCAATGGAATAATTGTTTACAGCATTTTTTATTAATTTCTTTAGACTAATTATTTGGCGTCAGCACTAAGTAACAATTTGGGACTGCTGTCCAAGGTCCAATTACGTGTTTTATTTGGCGGCAAACAAAGGAAAAGAAAAAACTGTATAGGGAGGAGGCTGCGACAGGAATACTATTGTCATGTAGATTGTTACAGCTGTAAAAGCCCGACGGATATTCAGAAGTAACATATAGAAATAAACCCTGAACCAGCTAATATATGTACGGCAGTTGGCTGTTCAAACTTCTGAACATAGACTGCGGATATCAAACCTCCAGGTAAATTTGGTTAACCTATTTTCGCTGTTGATTTGTCCATAAGCTGCATGATGTGCAATTAATGCCGCCTTATTAGTTCTCATTTTAGCTTTACGTGCAAAAGTAACTTACGAAAAGTTAAGGATCGAGATGAAACGGCTAAGGCCAAAATGATGCTTTGACTGCACTTTCGGTTGCTTATTTCGTAGATCTCTGAATAGGTTGAACATACCTTTAATAGGTACAATGCATTTAGCTTTCGCCATAGTAGATGTCGGCCATTTCGTGATCATAAATTGTCTGCTAAGACTGGCGCTTGAGATATGAGTTGATATATTGTGTGTGCGTGTGATTGGATAGGTGCACTCTGCTGCCTGGAAGTGTGAAATTGAACGTGATGCAAGCTAAGTGGCGCACCGAAAAACGTTTCTTCGGATACGCTGCTATAAACTTTATTCTTTCATCTTCTACTGCGCCGTACACACGCAGCTGCTAAACGGGGAGCAAACAGAAATGGTCCCCTTTTCAATCATTAACGGCGCACTTCACGCAGCTATCTATTCCAGCCTTATTTTAACAGACACTCCCACTTAAGGACTACGTTATTACTGACGGTGTAGAAAGAAATTTACAATTTGTAAATGGTCTGAAGACGTGGAGATTTCGGCAGATGTGCAATATTATCAGCCGATCTCAGGATATAGGACATCGTTATGTAGTTCGTTGTGGTTCTTACATTTTTAAAGGACAAATGCTGACTGTCGTTGACCAAAAATTTCATACAGATTAAGATTCCATTGCAGCTTTAAGTAACTGTATGACATATTGTAAATTCCAGTATGGACTCCAGATCATCTTGTGTGCATAGAACACAGTAATGCGCATCTTATATTTAGTTAGCCAACTGCGGAATATCAAACAGACGTGGACTGCTTGGTTGAAAAACGACGTTATGTAAATGAAGTTTCTTTTGGTGACGATCCCTTGACGATTACCTTTCATGAATGTATTCGAAAAGTTGACAAAATTACCAGTAAGGTTGAGTTTTGTAAAAACAAAATCTACCATACAACTTACGAAACATGGAGTCTGAATGGTGATTGTAGACTCATTTACAATAGTGATTTATCGATAACAGCTTATGAAACCTTGTGGAAATCACGAGATCCCGGGCGTTAAATGCAGGACAAGTGAACAAAGCACACCACCTTAGAAGACATCTTTCAAGTTTGTACTGTAGATCCCCAGTGATAACTTTTTATCAATGGAGCAACGTTATTATCTTCGTGTTCTCGCGCTTTCTTGAAGTGCACTCTAATTTCAGCAAAGAAATGACGACAAAATACATCTGTTTAGTTAGTCTCCGCATACCATATATGCTAAAATTTACTCTTCGTCAAACATTTCAATTTGTTTTAGAATCATAAATAGTGATACAAAATATTCAAATCTTGCCTTACAATATACATAAACAGTAGTGACCTATCTCATAAAACCTGATGAGGTAGACTGATGCGAGAATTATCGGAGGTTGTAGACGTATCGCATTTTCCTTTTCCAGGCAGCTGCTTCAATGAAATATCTCTTTCTTATGCAGAAATTGAGTACATGCAATTTTTAGGCAAACTTTTCATAAATTCGGACGAAAATAGACGTCGCGATGAAGTCGGGAAATTTATCATGCTGATACCTCACCTAGACTTTGGTGCCTCATCTAAGATAATTTTTCATTAAAATGGAATTAATTTATTCTCAAGAGATTTACCGAACAGAGCTTGCCGGGATAAGGTTTATCTTCTGTCCGCTGCCAACCGTGAGAACCAACTTGGTAACAAAAACGTTATTTTAAGAGAACCAAATGGTTTAGCCATTTTTAGAAGTCCGATTAGCATATTCGTGTGTTTTTATTCCCTGAAATTCAATAATTACACACAGGTCATCCTTCACTTAAATGAACTGGAATTGCTTTGCCGTTGAACAAATTATACGTGTTATCACAGAAATGGCCACAATCGAATGCTCATTTCCAAATTTGAACATATGAAACATTATTTGTCGTGTGGTTTAGCTTCTGTACGTACCTAATTCATAAATAGAACTAAGAAAACATCAACACTTTCAGCAGACTTTTAGTATTTATATGGGCATTCTGCTTTGCATTTGGAATGACTAAACGTACTCCAAAAGCGGGCAAAATCAATGTAAATGGCCGCAACATGTAGAGAAATGCACATTCTTACGTTTACAATAAAAAATAAAAGTATTATCTGGGAACGTGTAAAAAACGGCCAAAAGCGTCAAATTGGTTCTTGCCAAAAAATGCAAAGTACCCAGAGATTCGTCAGCACTAAAAAATTCCTTAAGGAGATATCCTAGTAGATACAATTTTCTAATTGGTCAAAGGCATAGTCGTTGCTGACTTTCGTTGTGGACGTCAGTTTTATTCGACAATGAAGCCTTATATTACAACGAACATAAAAATGTGATCCAAATGTGATCCATCGACACGAAAAAGAAAGTCCAAACCTTCGTTTTTTCGGCAAATCACTATAAGAAGCATTTTATTTTAGTTTTCAACAAATGCATGATTTGGAATCTGTCTTTATGGGCGATCGGAGGGGAATACCGAAAATTAAAAGGTATTCAGGGTAATTTCAAGTCCGATCTGAAACCCAAAGCAATCCAGAACAACCGAAAGGGACAAAGTAATTTTCCTGAAAAAGTTTTCCTTATAAACACAAACGGTAAAATCAAGTAAAATTTTGCCTCGTTTGTTGCATCGCATCTAAATCACGTTAAGGGAGTCAAAAATGCGGTGGAGCCTTGGAAAACCGTTTGGAATTCTATACTTAGGCTGAAGACTGTTGACAAACCGCCATAAATGACATTACACTAATTTGTAAGACATATTTGGATGTAAGCTTCACTAAAACAGTTCTTTTAAACGTTATTTTATCTGTTTCCTCATACCTACTCAGTATTGTACATGCAAAGACGGTCTATACATCGAAAAACGAGGGTTACTAAATTGCAGCCATTTTTGAAGTTTTCGGGGTTTTGCGCTTTTTTAAAAATGGCATTTCGAGGTTACACAACACCACCTTTACTTTTTCTTTCATATTTTAAATAATTTTAAAGTTGTATTTAGTCGACAAAGATATTGTATATATGCATTTGTGCCGGGTTTCGAGTGACTGGCAATCATCCTTAACCTTTCAGTTGACACCTTGCGGCAACTAGGTAACGCATTGGACATAGTGACATTTCGAAAGTTTTTAATAATAATGTCCACCGTGCGCCCACAGTATAATGAGCTAGAAAGGGTGGTTTGTGCATGGAGTAGTTTATGATAGCAGCAAACCCGTGTTGCATATATTCAAATCCATATCAATCCTCAGACACCTAATTCCGCTGCCAAGACAGGGTCATGGGGACCGGATGGTAGATTGGACGCAGAGGCTGAGAAATCTAATTGGAACTTCTACGGATACCACAGAATGTAATACATGAATATAGGCAGAATAATATCACTGACAAATACGAGGAGCAATAAATAACCATTTTTGGCCGTTGTCAATTTTATTATTGACATTTCCGTTAAAAAGACGATGTTTTTTTTGGGTATTTCTCTGAGGAATGCCCTACTGAGCATGTTTCAAAGAAGAAACGTATTACAAGACTTTATCAAAAGAATAGTAGTCGGACTTATTCTCTGTGTTATGTCCAGTTGCTGTGATACACAGGAGACATACTTACATTAAAATTATTTGCAACTCCTTTAGAACACTCAACTAAATACTGAACGACCGATTGTGTTAGATAGTATATTGCATTCTGCACTGTAAAAAATAGATCTTATAACCCTTTCAAAGCCTCAGGTGCTCTGTGTATTTAGTTAAATAGTTGGGCGTACTTAATGTACTTCAAGAATCATTTTACGGGGCTAACACGCACTGTCTCGTTAACAAAAGTTTCATTTTGCTCAAAAACCGGTGACTTGTGAACAATATATAATTACTTTTGACTGTTGATTAATGTGCTCATTGAAAAAGCGGTCGCTTAGTATTGGTTTCAGGATTTGAAGAATGCATTCGGACGAGAATTTGCCTACTTAGAGATACTTACATTGATGAATGCAGTCACCGCCTACTGCATATATATATATATATATGGTAAAAGTATTATACCATACTCCCGACATAGATACTTGCTAAAAGCCAAGACACGTGTTTCGGCGATATTCTGCCGCTGTGTGACACAGCTGCGAGGGGTTCGGTTCTTCAGTGGGACCCCCAGCGTTCTCTAGAGGTTTCTGGTATACGAACTCCAGATAATAATCAGATAAATAATTTCAGAAATTAATCAGTGTAGGACTTAAAGTCTAATCTTCGGGACATGACTTTTTTGGGTCAGAACCGAAATTTCAATGAAAATTTGAGTCAAAGACAATCAACTACTGTGGAATAACCACGTAATGCACATTCTACAAACAAGTAGTACTACGAGTAGTATGAATTCCATATGGTAAAGGTATTATACCGTACTCCCGACAGATATACTTGCTAAAAGCCCAGACACGTGTTCCTGCACTGATTAATTTCTGAAATTATTCATCAGATTATTCTCTGGAGTTCATATACCAGAAACATCTAGAGAACGCTGGGGGTCCCACTGAAGAGCCGAACCCCTCGCAGCTGTGTCACGCAGCAGCAGAATATCGGCGAAACACGTGTCTGGGCTTTTAGCAAGTATCTATGTCGGGAGTACGGTATAATACCATTACCATATGGAATTCATACTACTCGTAGTACTACTTGTTTGTAGAATGGGCATTACGTGGTTATTCAACAGTAGTAACCTAATTATATTACTTTCTTAAGTACAATATATATAAAAGACGTGATTCTCTATTGACTGACTAAAAGGAAGCAGATTTTTGTTTATGGTTTCTATGAAATATATTTGAGTTTGCAAGACCATCAAAAATCAATGGGAAAAATGCATGCTACATAAGTAGTCACTTTTTACCGAGCAAGCCTTCTACAGAAGATTGAAAAGAAGTGCATTTAAAAGCCGACATTCTGCCGAGTCCAAAATATTATAAGAGTATGCCTTAAGATAACCAGTATTACAACCGCGACCAAGTAATCCTTTCTAATCGAAAACACATTTCAGAAGTTCAGCCAACATTTCATGCGATAGGTCACGCACTGTATACATGTAATCCAAATGGCAGAAAACACATGATTCACAAGTAATAAAATATGATTAAACGAGGAGGCGATATCTGGGATCAGTAAGTTATTTAATGTAGAGGCCCACATTTATGTTGGAATGGTTGAGTAATTAGTATTTTGACTATTTCGTTTGAGCGGCCTTCGAGAAAAATGTGATTGGAACTCATGTGCTTTGGATAGAATTGACAAGACCAAGTTATTGACTCAGTGGCTAAGGGATTTAAATCTAAGGGCTTCATACAGTTCCTCAGGCCTTGCTGCAGACGATAGTGATATTTCGGATTCACGCCAATCCGTCGATGAGATCGGCGTTGCCAGCAGACTTCAGTTTATATTTGGGAACGTCGTTACAAATCCATGACCGTTAAAAAATATTTGCACATGCTAAAATTATATTTTACACTTTTGGCCTTTGTGCAACGTTTGCAAAATGTGTTGCATATCCACTGTGATATAGGATCCTCGAAAACCACTAGTTACGCCGCTTTTATCGAGATAAACAGTAGAGCCTTATTTTAGCACGAAAGTTTTACTGATTTGTCAAAATGCAAAAAATACACTCAAGGCCAGATCCGTCCTCTTTCGACAAAATTGACAGAAAATGATTATTAACTATATATATTATCAAAGCATTTAACTGTAGTTTAGGTTGTAAGACGTTGCTTAAGGGCCTTTGCATTAAAACATGATAAGGGAGGTAAACGTTTCAAAAGATTAAATGCTACTTGCGGTAGATCGTTATAGTACCGTTCAGATGAACAATCTCTCCAGGTTCAAATAGGAAAAAAATACTTTGCTGACCTCACTGTATACTTTATAAATAATTATGGATAATTAATGACAATTTGGTCATCGTTTTCGATGACTATTACCGTCTGCTCCACAGCATGGCCGTGCAGAATCGGTGAGTGACGCGTGAACTAGGCTTTTTATCCTAAGAGAAAAGCGCCGCATTTACAGGCATTTTCTCTTCATTTACATACGTGTGTTTGGTGTCAAGACAATGGAGAAAAACGGATACGGGATCGATGCACTGGCTGACGAATGTAAGTAGTTCCCTTTCGAATACCACACACGCCTGATATACACGTGATGGATCAGGATTTCACACAAGCAACAAGAGGGCAACTCGGATTCCAACTGATTAAGGGTGCCGAAAAAACCACAATAAGAACTCGACTCCCTTTTTGAGTGGAGGATGTAGTCATCCCGTCTGAAGGAAGTGAATTAAGTTATGGGTTATAGCGTACCATGATAGTATAAATGTATGCTAATCTGCTATTAAGAAAGCACGTACGCCGAATGCAGTGGAAATTACCTTAGTATTTTGTAATCATGATATCTGTCAGTTGAATATATGTATGTAGGACAGGATGTAGACTTAATTCTTTCTTACTTTCTTTAAATTTCCGTTAGCCGAATATTTGCCCCTTCGCATAGGCAATATAGCGATTTGGTCATTTAGTTGCGTTCGGCCTAATGGATGCTCTTCATAATTATGCAGCTTTGACAACAAATTTTTTAAAAATCCAAACAACAGGTGTTGTCGAATGAAACGCGCTGGTTAAATGTCACAAATCTTTAGCAAACATTTTGGGACTACATGACTTATTTTCGAAATATTATTCCTATTGCGCCCTGTACTAACCATGCTTGTCAACGCAATACCAAAAAACACCTAACTTGCGACCTACTTTATGGTCTTTCGCCCACACAACCAGAAACCATAAATGAAAAAATCTTTTACCAAAACTTCCTTTGTATATACGTTTAACTATGGATGACATCTTTATATCTGTGCAATCAGAATGTACTGGTGTACTGGCTCTGAAGCACGCCTTATCTGCGCATTCATTTAAACGTAGTTGTCATAATATGCCGCAAGTGAGGGGGGCTGTTACATGTTTAGCAAACACGTGTACTGGATATTTGCATGATGCAGAAAACAACCTAAAACGTCAATTTTGACTCCATTCTTTAAGAACTGGAATCCACATGCAGGCAGCAAATCCGTGCATTTTGCTAAAATCGTAGATCAAACACACGTTATTATTTCAGTCCGATAGTTCTGCCATGAAAATATCAGGTGTGCGTAAACTCCTCTGTCATCCTGTGAGATCGTAAAGGAGGAAGTTTTTACAGTCTTGAAACTAATTTGCTCTATTTATCATTGCGTTCCATTTGGCCATTCAGACCCTTACAGCACTTTTTAAACCCATTATAAGGGTTGATTTTGAAGTGGCGCCTACTTGGGAACGTGACAAAACGTTTTTGCTGACGCCGGTTCAGCTGCAATTTATTTAAATGACAAAAGCAGAAAAGATAAAAAACTATTTATGGCAGGCCTAGAGTGGTCGTCTCCATTAGGTTCATTTTACATTTGTTTTAGACAGTCTTGCGAAATAAATCTGCGACAGATGATAAATATTTTCGGTAAATCTTGGTCCGTTTAGTTAATCTGCCTTTATTAGTCCGTTTAAATTACTATGTTGCATGCAAGGACTTAAATAATGGCCAAACACTAATTATTGTGAAACCGATGCAACTGTGGGTTTTCCGTACCAGCGTAGAAGCTGTAGTTAACTGCAATGAATTTAAATTGCATGATTACACAACGTTAAAGGTTTCTTTCAAACTATATAGATCACGGTTTGTTAAAAAGTTTGAAATAATATTTTTTTAAAACACATTATTCGTTGGAGCAGAGCTCTGAAGTCAAATCTCATTCCTCAGAAACACGTGGAACATGTTTATGGTTGCGTATGATAACATAAGTTTGGTATTCCTGCAGCGGTGTGAGGGCGTAATTTTTTAAGCTTTACGATTTGTGATAGTTCAATAACGGCTTAGAGACATCGACACGTGTCTACACCAATCGTGGGATACTGTAAAAATCCAAGTTAATCACCAGTAGCACACTCATAACGTCTTCGTCCCATCACGTCCGCTGAGGAAAAACTTATTGACTTGGAATTTATATTTTTGACTTAAACTTAAAGTTATGTTAAAGTTCATTTTTAGTGTAAGCAAGCACGAATGCTTTGAAAGGATTGCTGAAGGCACGAGCACTTATAGGCAGGTCAGAGTAACTGACCAACATCGCATTTATCTCCTAATCCTAAAACCACTTTTGGTCGCTAGGTTCAGGTAAACACCAAGTATGGCCAAAATAGTTTGCTCGAGAACTTTACTTCAAGAGAGCTTCAGCGCTTGCGAGAAACAGAGATAAGAACCGTTAAAGTTGTCTAGCTTATACTTTTTCATTTTCTTGTACATAAGCACTACGTGGGATGATCTCCAAACCAATTTTTTAAACTAGAATATGACTATTGTACGTTATAAGAGCAACTTAATAATAGGAGTTTGTGAGGCAGTCTGGATTAACTTACAAAATTGGAACTTAGATAAAACAAAGTAAACTGTGTAGCCTAATATATAACTGCAGTTAGAAGCACAGACGGACTGTCTAAGAATGGCTGCCTTAAGAGAAAAATCCAGGGTTAGAACTCAAATGCTGTCTGTTAAAACATTGTCTGCAATGAGATCATTGTCTTCTAGCTAGGATCTCGTCTCCTTGCCCTTTATGCTATGTCTTTAGAACAATATTGCAGGGTAGTAAGCGTCGTAAAAGTAAACATTCTGAAAGTAAGCAAAAGTGGAACTTTTATTTATACTTCTATCCGCGTTGGTTTCAGTTATGTGTTTTGTGACAGAAACGAAATGCGTATTTAGGCGTGTCACGTATGTGTGAGCGCAACATAGAAAAAACTGCTCCTTCCACAGATACACCTTTTATCACTCCTGACTTGAACAGAACGACGTCAACCACCCCCATTAACGATTATCATATTCCATATGGACTTAGCTGTGGAATACTCGGCGCCTCGGTGGGATTCGAATCTACGCAAACAGGGAAAGGCATTAATACAGCCAAAGCTCTAATCACTTTATCTACGAGACACCGCCGGACGACGCGAGTTTAATCTCATTAGGGTCAAGCTACCTGCCCAACCTACTGCAACCTCTGGAATTTACCAAATCTGATACAGTGAGTTGAATGTCCAAGCAGGATTTCCTAAGTAATTGACCTAGAATCCACCAGAGGACTACCAGGCTCACGTAATTAATAGATTTTGGGCGGACAACCTGACCCTAATGAAATTAAACTCGCGTCGTCCGGCGGGGCCTCGTGGCTCAAATGGTTAGAATGTTGGCTGTACTAAAACCTTCCCCTTACTGCGTGGGTTTGAATCTCATTGTGACGCCGGCTTTTTCAGAGTTGGGTCAATATGAATTATTAAAATTCTGCCTAAACATCACTGTATCAGATTTGGTAAATTCCAGAGATTGCAGTAGGTTGGACGGGTAACTTGACCCAAGTGTGATGAAACTCGCTTCGTCCGGCGGGGCCTCGTAGCTCAAGTGGTTAGAGCTTTGGCTGTGCTAACGCCTTCCCTTTACTGCGTGGGATCGAAGCCCACCAGGGCGTCGCGTTTGTCACAGTTGAGTGAATATGAATTATTCAAAATCTACCAAAACATTTAGGGATGATCATATTTCCTATGTTCCGCCACCCTGGGTCACCGCTGACATCTTGTCCACCCAAACTTTGCGTCCATCAAAGAGACCGGCCCCAACATCACCTCGATTTCTTCCACACCCTCCACAGATGAGACGGCATCCGGCGTCCATCAGATACTTCCTTCGCCTATACCGTCTTCCACTACCAGATAAGCGGACTCGAACCCTGAAGTGGCCTCCTTCGATCGCGCATTCACTTCACTATCGGCCTGGTCGGTCAATTGTGAGTCTATCGCACTCTTACCGGTGAAATAGTGCGCAGGTGTCTTCGCTTTGGACACTGCCCACCCACATTCAGTACTCGCATGGGTCTGTGCGGAGCCATGTGTTTACACAACAGCGGAATTTACTGCGGTGACCACATGTGAAGCCCACAACGTCATCCAACAACAACTCCGTCATCAGAACTACCAAACAACCTCTCTACCGCTGTCGACACCTCAAACAACACGAAAACCGCCAAAACACAACATCTTGAGGTGACTGAAATATGATAGAATTATGTTGAAGGCTGACCAGTTTGACAACCCTACTTAATTAATATTTTCGAAACGAAAACGCATTTCCGAATTTCGATTGGCATTTCGTGAGTTAGCCCACCTACTGCATGTTGCATCCGACACGTTTGGATCTACTACAACGCGCTAAAATCGTGGCTTCGAAAGCTGCCTAATGAGGGTAACAAAAACCTCGCAGTCGAATTCGGGTGTTGGTATACTGGTGGACTGTGAGTTAGTCTCAATGACTGTCTCTCTGGTTCGTCGCGCGCAGAGTAAGTGGATGTTACCTACGTGAACGACAGATGGGGCGGAAGTCAACAATCATTTTAAAATAAATCATGCGCAATTCACTGTCTCTGTTGTCAGTCTGCAATGGAGCACATGGTAGACATCATCGGTTATTGGTTGTGTAAAATCCTCGTCCTTGGCTCACGAACCAGGTGTGGCGTCACAACTATCGTAGGTAGGCTAGCTCATGAATTGTCAACCAAAGTCCGGAATGCGCTTCAGTTGGAAAAGGTTGTACGACTAATCATCGTAAAGCCCAAATGTATAATAATTCAGTTGCCTCCGGGTGCCGGCTATCGAGAGAACCTCTTCCTGACTGTATTGCTGCTCAATAAGCATGTATTTTTCTCACAGATTTTCGATGCCCTTAAAAATGCAAAGGTGTCTCATGGTGTGAGGTCGTGGGAAGTAAATGCTGTTGACGATGTAATCTTTGCAACAGCCTGCATATGTATGCGAAGATAATCTCCACATGACATGATCCCCAGTCTACTGGCAGCTAAGCGGGGTCTTTCTCTTTTTCATTGCCGGAAGTCCTCCGAAAACCGAAATCCGGAAGCAACACAATTATCATGGTATTGTGCTGCACAATGAATAGTTTTAAACCCAACTAAAGTAATCTTTTTGAAACGAAAACGCGGTCCAGAATGTTGGTCGACATTTCATAAGTTAGTCCACGTACTGTAGGTGCAAGTTCACGCCGTACTAATTACCTGCGTATTCTCTACGCTCTGATCGTGTCATAACACCGTGCATAGAACGGATAGGATGCGGTGATGTGGTAGGTGCTATAAAATAGTTCCCACGCAAGTGACGATTTCTCATCTCACCATATTGTCGAGAAAACGGAAGCCCCGTGTGGACGAAGATATGCGTTGACGAAGCCGGCAAAGTGTTAAAGAATATTACTTATAAATAGGACGGATTACGCGGCAAAGCTACAGGAAATCCTGTCTATAGGGAGAAGTTCTTGACATCTGGGAAACACAAGGATCGAATCAAGATCGCCTAGAATCAGTTGACGACACTCCTCAAAGATCTTCACAAAAACTTTTCTCGTCTGGTAAGGAGTTCAGACGATTCAGAACTGTAGGTGCGACGACACCCACAGTCTATGGCTTTCCGTGACTTCGAAATACGGGATGCCTCTGTGCCCAACATTGGATATGAGAATTTCGCCCTCCCACCATTGTAAAGCGACCCAGGCTCAATGTAGGGCTGCGTGCCAACCTTCAGATCCTTAACGTTTGTAAGCGTCGGCTATGGCATAATTTGGCAGATCGTGGCTCACAGGGCGTCCCGTGCTTTGGTAATTCCCTGGCATCTAGTTCCTTCCGGTAGATAGGCTTGCGCTCCCGCAGGGTGTCTAGGACGTGATGATTGCTGCCCATGCATCTTCGTCGTCCTTATAACCTGCTGAGGTGCTGTTCCCGTTGGTTAACTGCTGGTCAAGTATTTTTTGTGGATCAGAGGGTGGAGGGGGATGCCTAGGTGCGAGTCTAGCGACGAAATCAATCTGCGCCCTTCCTCAACTCAGGTTAACTCGGCTATGTCGTGAAACCGGGTACAGGTTGAGGGTGGGGAGCGAGTGTTGTAGACAATGCGCATGTCTGTATTCATGCGTAATTCACCTTGCCTGTTGCACCTTGTTATAGAGCACACGATGAATATTGTCGGGCACGACAGCAGAACTGCTATTATCTCTGTCTGCCAACGTGCTAGTGGTAGAAATAATAAACTACCTCCGTGACATCAGGGAAAGAACTGCTTGCATGTTCTCTCCCCAACGGCCAACTGTGCAGACCCGTAAACACTGTGGCAATGAGCTCATCACTTAGACCGTTTCTTTCATATATTTTTATAGGCGAAATTGAGAAAACAAATTTGAGGATTGTCACTATAACCCCGACTCTATATGGTTGGTATTTGGACGAAATCTGCGTGACGCGTCAGCCCACTAGCATCAAAACCTTAGTCAAGAAGTTTAACAGGGCATACACCTCGAGCAAATTTACTTTAGAACCTGGCGTGGATAAGAAAACCGCGTTTCTTAATGTACAAAGGGAAACCTGAGCAGGACAATACATTTATTTTTTACAAATCTGTCCTCTTAAATCAAAAACGATTAGATTGCAGCGCATTTGCATTCGCCTTCCGGAATACTAAGAAGCTTGGCAAAAAGCCTACCACTGCAACTGTGAAAAGAAAGACTTATCTCTTAAACTGCCTTTTCTAGGGGACAGTGCAAGAAAATTAGTAAGACAACGTCACCACACCAGACTGATTTTTATTTCCCATAAACTCTCCCTTCCAACGGATAAAAAGTAAAGACCGATTTCCGTTGCAGGCCACACTGATGCGCATTTATTCATTCCCCTACTTCTGGGGAATGGGATACAATGACACATCGGTAAGTCTTCCGGAAAAGAGGTTACCGAAGCACATATCTGCCAGGCTACGCACGGGCAAGAATAGGTCGCCTAAGAAATGTGTAAGGTTCATAAAATCAGAAGAATTGCGAGGCTGCCGTTTGGGAGAGCTAGGCAGGCTCTGCTTTATCGAAGCGTTTTGTGCGGAAAGTTGAGCAGACTTTTAATTAAACTACCGATTTAGTTAGACTTGGGCCGGCGGATTTTTTCCCCTTTCGCTGCCTTGACCTTTTGGCCGTTGTTTGTGAATGGTAGGGATCTGCTGAGTTGTGTGTGGTTACCTCAATGGGGGTTGGTTGCACCTATGTTCCCTGTTTAAGAGAATTAGTCGTCCGTGAGCGTTAGCGCTGAAGTGTTAAGCTCTATGCGACCATCTTGACAACACAAATCAGGAAGTCACCAACATTCACAAGCAACGGTCAGAAGGCAAAGGCATCGAAGGAAGAAAAAATCGACCAACCCAAATCTTGATAATTCTGCTGCTCATTTAAAATTCTGATCTTTATTTGCTCACAAACCGGCCAAACCCTCCGAAACGTCATTCACACTTCCCCTGATTTGGTGAACCCCTCAAATCTGTTAGATTACTCATCCGTCCGCCAACCTGAAAAGAGATCTATTTTGAGTTTTATCCTTGAGCGCCCAGTTGACGTAAACCAAAGGTCGACGTTAAAGGAGTTTTTCATGTTGGCTACAGTGGAACAGAAAAATTGCTTTAAGAGGCTAACGAACACGTGTTAGTACTGGCCGCGTCAATGGGTGTTCGATTAACAAATTCAACGTTTGGTTGTCAGTAGAAGTTGGTTCAAGCAGTCTGTGTTCCTTGGTCAACCCCCTAATTATATCGCACATCCCGCCAACCCTCTTATGACGATCATGCTCACTCCGCGTGTTTGATAGTCAGACATCTCTGACATCCTACCATCAGTTCCCCTCTACGGTCCCTAAACGGCAACACGCCAATTTTTTCAGGCTTACAGTCTAGGAACGAGACAATCTTAAACCCTGTCCGTGGTCTCATGAGGAATTGTCAAAAACACATAGGTATGTGTCAATTCACTACTCAGGCGTAACCTGAGGATATTTCGAGTGCCTCTCGAGGCAGCTAACATGACACGCTCAATATGAGTGGCTAAAACTTAGCAATTTAAGTGCCGGGACGGTACCCTTATTTACGCAGGTTTCGCAATCATTTTCTCATCTATAGAAAGACAAGGGCGGTGATGGGTTGAGGAACGCAAATAAATTGTCAGTAGACCGTAAGTTGTGCCATACGGGAATAAGAGCTTTACGGGTCGGGCAGCAGGCCAGAAAGTAAGCTGACACAAATGCCATAAAACGCAGAAATTGAATGGATTTCTACCAAAAGTATCACCGCACGCGTTTGTGCGACAATGGAAATATACGCGTCTATTACAAAATTAACGAAAGGCAAACGTTCAAAAGATAAAGGATTTTAGGTGATTATTTAATGTCTTAATAAGTAATTGTTGTTTGTAGTGCAATATCTGCAACGGCCTCCAAATCGCGCCAAGATAAAACACCATAAGACACGATCTCCAGTCTGTCGACAGCTACGTGTGGCCCTTTACCCTCCCGTTGTTCACACAATAATGTGAGGATGATGAACTATATCGGCTAGGTCCACAGGTGGCATGTAGTAAATTTACCCCACGTTTATGTTGTTTGTTGGATCTTTCTAAAATCACGAGCAGCAGAATGTTTCCGGAGCCACATTTTGACCGATTTACCACCCCTGAGTCATCAACAGAAATATCGTTACGGCCAATTGGAATGTTGCCAATTAGCTAATACTCTTGGCGATGTTCACACTTTCATTCCCTTGAGTTCATATCCTACCGCCGGAGAGGCTTCCGCCAAAGTGCATGACGAACGTGCCTTCACGTTTATTAATTTGCTGGTTGTCTGAGGACTACGACTAAAGAGGACTGAAGAGTTACGTGGTTTTCTTGATATGCGTGGTTTTTGAAATTGTTAAATCTAAGCCAGTGCACGTTAGGCAACCGCGCTCAGTGCACTTCTTCCCGTTTTCCAAACCAGTTGCATTTCTCGCAACCTCAAATCTTTCAAGTGAACATTGAATTTCCTTACTGCCTATATGACTTGCCCCCGGTAGATGAGGGTAGATGATAGGCGACGTTATACAAAATAGAATGCCCACGCCCCAACTGGGCTGCCTTATACTTTGACTATTCACCCCGTCTTTACATTCGGTGGTTGTCAACTGCGCTAAATCGCGGCTTTGTGCAAAGTACTGGCGCAATTAAAGTTGGCCAGCCTTGCGTCACCGTTTCCATGTCCGAATGGCCGTGACCTCTTGCCAGCGCATTCAGTCCTTTTGCAAAAACCTTCCTGCATTTTTAAATACGTTTCGTGCTGGTACACGGGCGTTATGTCGCATGTCAATCAATATTACAACCCCACCCAGGTAATCCTCCGTATGTGAAAACGCATTTCAGAATTTCGAATAACATTTCAAGAGATCGATCGCTGACTGTAAGTATTTCTTTCTTATCTAAGGCAAATTTTAGAATGTCGGTCGATATTTCATGAGACTGGTCACTCACAGTAATTTCCACAAAGTAAATGCCTGCTGGAACATTACAACTTTATCATGCCTCTTCCTGCGACTCGACTGAGAAAATGTGCCGTAAATACGTCATCCATCTGGTTTACTTTCCCCGGATTAGTATTTGTGTAGGCCGTTAGAGAATAGTTTGGATCAACCAAGGTTGATTATCAGAATAAGTTAAAAAAGAATTGGATTATCACAAAAAATACGTTCGTCGATGGAAAGGCTTACTTACAAGTGACACTTTAGACGTCGTCACTCGTGCGTATCAAAATAGCTTTTTCTATTGAAACAAACATGCGTAAATTGCAGTCTGTTTTACAAAGGTAACGAGCTGACACGAATATTAATGAAGCTCTAGAGTCAAATATTTAAATAGCATATCATAGGTATTGAAAAATACTAAAGCCGTATGAATTTACTAAGGTAAGGCGGGGAAAATGTGATCGGGCGCTGGGATCATACAGTCAAGATTACAAAATCGTGCAAATGTGCGTCGCCAACATTTAACAAAACTCAACATTGGACAAAATTCAATCAGTTAAGTTCCCCAGCTTTGGAGAGCTCGATTAACAGAACTTATAAGCGTGCTTTTAAAACGGACCACCTCTTTCTCGAAATAAAAGCAAGACACTTCGTAGTAAGACAATAAGTCTTCCTTGAAATGTGGATTTATTTAAAACGCCAACAAAAAAGAGTATAAAATCACTGTGAGTTCATTGAAGCAACAAGTGAAGAAAGTAAGGAGATTTAAAATGTACTACAAGCACTGAATTTCGTAGGGAAGCATGTCATTTAGTGTCACTTATAGGTGAAACGTGTGTATCGACTTAGTGCTATAGGTTGTTTAGAGATAAGGTCGGTAGAGTCAAAATTCCTGTTTCATAACGTTAAACCCAAACCCCTTCAGTTCCAACGAAAAGCGAAAAGCAAACATCTACAGTCTGCAATCAGGATGGCTGACTTCATGCCGCTTCCCTGTGAATTCTAAGTGAATTTGCTGGACTTCTATTGGAAATTATATAGCAGTTTGCCCCCGCAGCTTAGAGTTAAATATGATGGAGTTATCTCTCTAGAACGAGGTATTCAATTTTGCGTGGTTTCCAAGTTGCTTGAGGAAGAGGCGGCGGTCAAAACCGATCTTTATGGTTGAACTACTAAAATAGGGACTAATGTCCTCAGAATTCGCGTACGGAAGGATCCAAACTGCTGCACCTGGGTGAAAAGTCCCCTATCGAGAACAAATGCTAGTTCGCTGACCTTGCTGACTCTTTGATTTTGATGGGCTTTTGTTACAGCTGGGATTACTTAGTATGCATAGAACGCCTGAAGAATGTGCACAACGTCACAGGAGAGGCGCCATAGCGTTGTGGAGAGGCGATTGTAGGGAGCACTGTCGTTTTAAAGCTGTCATTCACAATCATATTTTCTCCAGTTTTTTTCACTTTTCTAGAAGGAACACCTTGCAAAGTAAAGTTATTCGAAGAGTATTGTGAGAATAACTTGATATTTTTTAGAAATCCGATACCTTTTGCATGTCTTGCTGCCAGAAACGACGTCCCTGACAGAAAAGGGGTTTCAAGAACTCCGTATTTTTCATCATGCGTTTTTGTACCTCGTCGGCACGCACTTTCGACATTACGGCTGGTCATGTAGCACAAGGAGCAGTGAAGGTGTTCTTATCTCGGTTTATCGGTGCCTTTCAACTATGAGCGTATGAAGTCAGAAAAAGGAATAAAAGTCAGCATTGGCTTTGGGGGCTCAGCAAGAAACTGGGCAGAAAGTTATCTGGCGAAGCAGGTACAGACGATGGCCGCCAAACTTCAAAGTCATTATTATCTTCAGTTAGGCGCAGAGGAGCACAGTCTCTCGGGGAGTGTAGGTAGCCTGGGGACGTAGTTATTTTTGATACAGACGAACCGGGGCTAGACGGTGTTCAGCCGTCCACGACAAGTGGGAAGCCCGGCGCTGTCGCAGGAGAATGGGGAAGGAGGGCGAAGTTGTCGGGTGTATTGTAGCAATGCCAAATGTCGCAATGTCCAAACGGAACACACAAGGCTTCTACTTAATGCTTGACTTGAAGTTTAGAGGTTAACGAAATTTGCAGTCGATTTTACCAATATAAAGTGCCCCACGACTTCAGTCATTACAAGTACTAGACACCAAATGCTAGGAGACGAATTATGCAAATACATGTCTTGCAAAACTAGAGAAACAACATAAAAAACCTCGAAGACGTTTTTTTAAGTTTGCAGATCTTTCCCTCCTCTAGCAGTGAGATGGGCGTTTGCAGGAAATTTTTGTCAGATTTAGCAGCTGGCATTAGTAGTCACCAGTAGTAAATCACTTGACAGCGATTGTGAAATTACAAAAGCCAACGTAGACGTTGATTAAACTCTGGAGTACCCGTTTCGTTATAAACAGAGCATATCTTGTTTAAATGTATCCTTTTCCAGAACTAGAAGATTTTGAACAGGATGGAAATGTATGCGAACAAATAGCGACTGGATAGGTTCCATGTAATTATTAGGTAGGCAAAGTAACAGCACAGTAGTTCGCTGGGATGAAATGAGAATGCTCATTAATTTTTTTAAACAGCGTTTGCGTTCAACGGTTAGGAAATATATCCGTTTGAGAAAGGTATTGCAAAAATAGTTACTGGAAAAAGCTGCATATTTTGGCGTTGAAAATGAAAAGTTCTCTAACTCACATATCAGGAAAACAGAATAAGTAAAACGGTTCTTTAGCCTGCTACATACCTGCCCACTCCATGAAAGCAATCCTCAAATCAATTTATTTGCCATGAAACGACAAACATCAGGCAACTTCTAATTTCGCACTAAAATGCTGTAAATAAAGATTGTGAGAATCCTACGCGAAGAACTAACCCACTAAAATGTCATCCTAGAATAAAGCGCACAGATCTAAATTGGTCACATTTTATAAATCTCGAACAGCTGACACAAGCAGCCACTAAGTGCCTCTCGGGTCGGGCACTGGAAAAGGGCCCCAAGCACTGCTAAATTCCGTGGGACATCTGAAAATATTTTCCAGTAGGTCTACTTTTTGCGGTGTTATTATATGCCAGTGTAGCGACCCCTACGATGGGCGAAGAGAAGGGTCCACACGATTCGGATGCTACAGAGTAAGAAAATCAACATTCCTGCCTCGTTATCTTGTCTCTACTGTCAACGAACATTTCGGACACGGATCAACACCGACGGACATCTGCGTATCCAGTGCAGTGTCGACAAGGCCAACCGTCCTCCCATCCCAAAACGCACCGCTACTACTGCTACCGCTGACAGGACCCATGGGGACATCCATGCTCAGCCCAAATTATTATCGTCACTGCACCTACCACCACTAATGTGTACTCAACGTAAACTGGTCCTCATTGCCAGATCACTTTATTCTCCCATATAGGTCTGGTCGGTCGCCTGCGAATCCATCGTGCAAAGCTGACGAATCGGTAACTTCGGCCCCAAACAAACCCGTCACTCATGAAATATATTTGATGTGCTAACTCATTAAATATTAAAGGAGATTTTGAAATGCGTTGTCTCTCGAAAGTTTCACCTAATTAGGACAGTTATATTAATCTCAATACAGCATAGTTTTACAATAATTCAGTTACGGTAGGATACCAACATTTAAACGAATTTCCTTTGGGCCGCCTGCAAGCTCTACACTCTGTGAAAAATAGGTACGTAAGTAGTTTGAATTTTTTTTACTGATTTTTGAGGCCTTTATTAATTTAAATATATTCCATAGAAAACACATAAAACATACTCATTCTTGTACTCCTTTTGGGAAAAAATTACGTCTTCCCTAAATTTTTTACTTAAAGGAAGTGTATAATTCGGTTTTAAGAAAATTTTCTAAGTGATTGGATAGTTTTGAAAAGACATCTTTACAAACAGTAATCCATCCTGCGGTTGTTCTGTGTCCAGCCTTGATTGAGGCACATTTGAGCCTTTTCAATAGCAAAAAGCAACTTTCACCCACAATATGCATTCAAATATTCAATTAATGTATGTTTGCATGCAATCTGTTTGACAACTGAGAGTACCATATTTACCAAGCATGCACGATCTCCTCTCTGCTTCAGCTACCGTAATCTTTGCATTGGTGTAGGCCTTTGCCGTAAGATATGCATCTTAGGTGGTTTCTGCAGGAAACATGTCCGGTTTTGTGGCTGGCTGAAACACAAGTTGTGGCCCCCAACTATTTGAGGCCGTAAGGAGCAAAAGGATCTGTTAATAAAGATTGTTCTATGTTACATTCTTTGGAGTAACTCACGTATCCAGAACCACTTACATTTTTGACTCAAGTTTACTTAAGATCATGTAACTGCGCAAAAGTACCCAATTTAAATAGGCGGCGTCAAAGCAAACCCTAGTGTTTTATCTGTCAGGGTCAATGCATCAGACTGTCTTAATTGGCAAATTCAAAAATGCGCTTCTTTGCTAGGTTTAGCGCCAACGTAGATGCAGGGGCACTTAGACCAGCACAATTTTAAGCCCATTTTGTGTAGATGGGGATAAAATTTGGAAGTAAAAAGTAAACTTCGAAGTGGGCAAACTTCTTCCGACTTACGTTGGGAAACAGCCGCGCAAGTGCGCAATTAAGAAAATCTCATTAAAATGGTCGGTGTTCCCTAGCCTAAACTCGTATCGACGCAGAACCTGCTGTGACGATGTTTTGAACTTCAGGCTCCTGAGCGTTCAGAATGAAAATTACGTGTGACAACTTGGCTTTTTACTGCAACAAAACAAAGCTGTTGGCGCCATATAATACAGCAAAGCAGATGGACTGAGTTTCAAGGCATTGTGTTTTAAACATTTTCTAAAGCAAAATGCCGTTGTGTAGGGAACTCCAACGTGCTTGCTGCTAATTCTTTTGACTTTCACCTTCACCTTTAGGGTGTTTTGGGTAATCCATTCGAAGTGTGCATTTAGCCTTACGAGGGCTGAAGGTATCTGTTGGTAGTTTTTGGTTTTAGGATGTTCCGCGCGGATGCCATATTTTAGTTTGCAAATAACACGCGTTTAATCGATAAGTAAACATGGAGATGCATATAGCATTTTCGTTCCGGCACCCGACAAGCAGATAGAATCTGAATGGCTTAAAGGCGTACATGCATGTGTGATTTATCTAACGGTATCCAAAAGAAACCACATCAAAGACCACAAACTGGAATTAATCTGCATCAGCTGTTGATTGATAGGGTTTTTCTTAATTTCGTTCCAAATCATGAATCTAATATTGCCTTATTTGCTGTTCATGGATAACGTATTTCATTCAACTTTGTTCTAGAAAATTCAAAGTAAATGAAACGTTTTACTGAAGGCAGCTTCATCCCGTTTTCGGGCAAATTGAAACACCGCATTTCTGTTGGAATTTAGGTGTATCTCATCCAATAATAAGAAAAAAATTGATTTGTCACCCATGTTGCGATCTCGGGAAATGTTACGTCCCCAGTAATAAACATTCATCTCTTAAGTGCTGTTAAAAATTCAATTAATAAATTCCGAAGGAATCAAAAAGAACCAAGGATACTGCGACTTGTCAAATCAGTAAGATAACACATGTTTTTATCAGCCGCAAAAAAATGCGTACCGCAGTAAGGAAATATGTGGTTGAGTGGCAGCAGTGAAGCAATATTTGTGCAGTATTTTCCGGATATCTACAGTGTGGGCGCACGTATTATTAAACGACGTGGTGCAACGTTATCTATATGACCTTGGACAACGAGCCGACACCGGTAGTTGGCGATTGGGTTCACTAATATGCGATCGTAATCTAGAATAAAGGAAACAGTAGCGTGACAGGATACACTGAAGGTATCAGTCACACTATTTTCCTACTACTGCTGTGTACATTAATACCTTATTTACCCGGTTACCATCGGTGGATAGACTGACTAATCTATTTGCGAATTTGAACATATGTATTATCTCTCATTTAACATCAGTATTAATAAAGAAATGTTTGACGGTAAATATCGGAATTATCCATATCTAGGGATTTGCAAATTAATAATTAGCCGGATTGTGTCTCGAGCTGGACAAAGGACAGGAATTGAACATGCTGCAAACCGAACGTCAGTCAGGCCATTTATGAATTACTAGAAGTCATGGCAGTGTCCACAACTGCCACAATTTCAAATGCGCTGTAGTTAAGCTCGCAAGACGCACTTGTGATTGCAAGAATCATTCCTATATCATGTCCCTCTTCGTTTCCAAATCAATTTGCTAAATTTCGTTTTTTGCCGTGTCTAAGACGGTCATTTTCCATGAATATATACATGCAGTCCCGTTTGTTCATGAAAGTAGGCACTACCTTTCCGGTATCGTCTAATCTGTAAAATGGCAAACTTTCACTTGCAGCTCTGAAGTAAATACATTAAATGCTATTTAAAAACATTACGAACAATTACGCCACAGACTGTTTTGATATTAGGTGCGAAGTAGGATTATTTACCCGCCGTAGATGAATTTCCTCTCATAAAAGTATACCGGTCGTTGATTAGAAAATATATGCACAATTAAAATTATGAATGGGAGTTAAATTCATTATAGGTAAGCAGAAAATTATAAAGACGATAAATATCTTTTGTAAATATAAAATTACAAGATGCGATTTCATACAAAATAAATAAAGGAATAAGGACTATTGTTCACATTGTCAAATAATTGCGTTTAACCCGCTGGAAACGCTGGAAATTAATGCGAAAACCTTATACTATTTAAAACATATTTTCAAGGTATTTAGATAGAAGATCAGCCTAAAGCTGTAATCGTCCTGTGTTTGAAATATCTTGGGGTCATATTCCACGGCAATTAATACTTGAACGTCATTCAGGTAAACCGTCATAACGGAAAATACATTAGCGAATTTCTGCCACGATTTACTACGACAGGTCAGCTACTATGCAATTTTTATAGAGACGCAATTTATTGAAATTTAATCCTCAATGATATTTGTTTTAACTTGTTTTAGGAATTCCTCGGAACATACATAATCTTTTTGCGTAGCTTACACAGTGGGTTGTTAACATGATTAACATTCTCTACACATTGTTTGCATGAAATGACAACAGACTTATAAAGTCGCTGTTTTGCGTAAAACAACTACGTTATTTAAGCGGAAGTGCTAACAGTCATGATAGAATCTGATTATTTCCGAATGCGAATTAATTAAGCGTTATGTTTACAGATAATCTGTTTTGTCGTCAATGTTAAGTAACGTTACATATAAAAACGCCTGTTTCTGCATGTACAGCTATATATACTACAAAGACTGCCGGCGCATCGGATAACTCGAACTCCGCCATCAGCCATGTGTTAATCGGTGGAGTGTGATTGACTGGTGGACTGAGTTTCAGGCTGCAATAGCTCCTTCTTGATGTAGCCTCTATGACACTCCCGAGCAATGGGAACCCCAGCCGCCATCCAGTCTTTCTTAGGGAAATATCTTGGTCAGTGTGTGTTGTAGACCCGAGAGGTGCAGTTTTACGCATAACTGATGGCTTTTGCCGGGCCAAATAACTGCGTCCTCTTACGTGTCCAGCTTGCTTGGTTTTGACCTGACGCAGAATTTAGGTGGGGGTGGAAGAAGGAGGGAGTGCTGTGAATGCGGCGCAAGTCTACTATCGATAAAAAGTCATTTAAAGGTCAAACTCCCTACTCTCACCTTGATGTGTAGCAAACGGGGGACCTGTTTGGTCTTCACCATTGAACTAATGTATGTTTGCAGATAACGCGTTTTTTCCAGAGTAAGTGGATCCATAGACTTAGAGATAAAATAAAACATTCCAGTCACTGTGTCATGCAGTACATTTATGTATGTCCGTGGAACTGATTTGTAGATCCTGGTGGCCAGTTTCTGAACTGGTTTGTCTACCAACAGTGTTTCACTTTAACTGGTCAAGCCGAACGTACTCGGGAACCGTTTTATTTAGTCAGGGGCACTTTTGCGGAAAATAAAGGGAGTTTCTTGGAATGTTTCGTGTTAAGGTTAGTAATCACATTATGCAGTCTTACGCAGTCGATCGGCAGCTAGTTTGAGTGTACTATGTCGAAGACACAATGATATTGCAACTTCGTGTTCACCATTAATGCTCAATTATTTAACCGATCGCATGAACAGTGGTTATGTGAGTTTAAGAGACGTGTTTAAATATTGATGATAATTGTAAAAATATCTTTGAATTTTAAACTCTTTTTAAAAAATGTGAAATCTGTTTGGTTTAATACTAGCCCATCTGCAATTTTGAATTTTCATTTTACTGTGCTCTTCTGTTTATTGCGTTTTTGCTTCAGTTCACTCCGAACGGTAATCGATTACGAAATGGCATGTAAAACCCATAAAATGTAACAAACGTCTTCGTAACGCATACTGGATTTATATCGATTGCATTTTCATCACGTGTTTATCTTTAACACGGGTTTAATCACATCCAGATATTTGATAGTTTTAATGAAAGCGCTTTATATTTAAGAATATATTACTTGTGATGTGCCTATCAGTCTTCTGGCGTTCGCCCCTTGCGGTGCTGTCCAATATTTTAAGGTGAAAATTGATATTATCTAAAACGAAATAACATGAAACGCCATAAATTACAAAGATTTCAGAATTCATAGATGACTTTCAAAAGGTTCAATTGAATGCCATCGTGTCTAAATGGGTGTTTACTGGACATTATCTCGTAAGTTGGAATCCACTGGTCAAAGTAACACTTGTTATTTCTAATAAGAATGACCAAGCACTAAAATATCGCAAAGACTGGACGTGTAAACCGAATGTGAAACCAATATTCATATGCTTCCGAGCTGCTCACTAGATTTTAAGCATGTTTTTTGTTTTTTATGAATGCGCAGGCCAAAAACAGCCAGGCGTGATAGTTCGTTGCAAATATATTTCATTGTATGACATTCGTTTCGCATAACTCGTCTATAAACGTGGGCATAATTCATTTTGTGTGAATTATCTTGTTAACAACGATTTTCCATATTTTATTGCCCGACATGCATATAATCTAGAGCAAGCGCACATTGCGGGCGATGTAACTGCTCAGCCCCCATTAACAGTTATGAGGCTTTATAGGTGAACGGACGTTAGAAATATTTTTAATTCAGCAAATATTACCCCTCATTATAAGGACTAATTGTCAAGCATATTGATCAGTGGACATCTGCAAATTAAGAGAAGCTTTGACTTCAAGCAACTTTTTTAACACGCCTTTAACAATGAGGTCACTACTTAATTTTCCGTAACCCAATAGCAATTATATTTTGAAGATATTAGTTCCTGAAGTTAAGTGCTTTCCCTGCAAGACAGGTTTCATAAATTAAAGTGCCGAACGTTGGCAACATTTACTTCATTTTTTGAAATCTGTAAAGGAGACCTGCTACGAGGATAGTGTCGCCGAATACTAAAATACGATCACACAACTGCTTGGTTGAAGCGATAATGATCCAGGCGTTTAAAATGTATTGCGTACTCTTAATTGTTGGCCATAATTTGTGAAGAAACATTTGACGTTTGGGGCCGTTTAAAAGTGTTCTACCGACGAAATCTTACTTCAGTCAATCGGGTTACAGATAAATTGTGTCAATTGTAAGTCCCGTTATGATGTCTGCTCAGTTGACGCACCCAAAATGAGGACGGATTATACTGTACGTTTCGTCAAATTACACGTTTTGAACTTTGAGCATAATAAACTACTTTATAAAACTAAAAATTTCTGTTTCTCCTCCTTGTTATTTCGATAATTTCGCGTCTTTTGAATACTTTGGTTATTTTAGTTAAACATTGCATGTGGGATATTATTACGACAATGGGCCCTCGCGACAAATTAATACTGTGGACGGTTTTATTGGCCACTACTGGGCAATTAAAGTTTCTCTCAGGAGGGGAATGTTTCGCAGGTCCATAGCTGCAGTACAGACAAAATCGGCCTGATTGTGTACATTTTAATAAACTCACTTTATGACTCAAAGACAGTGGTGTGGGAAAGTTTGGAAGAATATACAATGAACTTAATTTATCTATAGCTGAGTAAGTGTGACGAACCACCACAAGGTAATTTTAATGAAAGCACGGATAATAATTAAAAAAATGCAAACTATGTTTCTTTAAGAGCTACAATATAAAATGGAAACCATGACCTTAGTAACTGTGCAATAGAACCAGCGCAGAGCCTACGGTGACGTGCACAACAGTCGAAGCCTCGAGTCAAACTTATCGTCAAAAAATTTCCAGACGATTAATATTGTTGTGTCCATCTGTGTGGGTTTTGAATTCAATTCCCCCAAATAAATAACATATACTGCGCTGTCGAATTCATTACTATCGCCCTCCTCGACATTGATGCTTTCGCAATGGACTTAACAGCATTCTTCTATATGTGGGCCACAAAGCTCGCACGCTTACTAAAATGGGATTCTCATATTTTGAGTATAGTTCGTTTCAGGTGTGAAATGCTCGAACGAGCTGTTATGCCTTGCTAGCCACTTTGGGCATTCTAGAGGAAACCCTCTTGTCAGAGAAGGACAAGTGGCGGAATAAGTCAGAGTAATCAACAAAAGCGAACAGACGAGTCCCAGGAAGCAGTCTTCCCGAAGAAGTTACGATCGCTGGGACAAGTGCTTTATTCACCTGATGTTTCGCATTCCTGCTTGAGCAGATCATGTGAGATAATCGCAGATGCAAGTGGTCCATGCAAAAAGAGTCCCACAGGGCTCGGTGCTCGGACCAACTATTTTTCTTGTTCATCAATGCTTGCGTAGATGAGTTGGACTGTGATCGTGCCATGTTTGCAGATGACAACAAAATCTGCAAAGTCATCCAGAATGCTGCCGATGAGACCAACATCCAAGAAAATCTTTGTTGATGGGACAAGTGGTGCCGCAAATGGCTCCTGTCCTTCATTCTGAACAAATGTACCATACTGCGCCTCGGAAATCAGACCCCTAGTACGCGGCAGTACCATCTCAACCAAACGCCATTTTGAGAAGCAGAAACGCATAAAGGTTTCGGAGACTGGGTTGCGGAAAGCCTAAAGCCTGCTACACAATCTTGTAAGGCGGCCAGGGCCGCAACTTCATTGCTATATGCCGTCAAGCGCGCATCGCAGTTTTCGATGAAGAATGCTTCTACAAATTCTTCGGTACGTTTGTAAAGCCACATCTCGAATATGCAATTTAGGCCTGGAGAACATGGACGCAGCAGGATTCTAATCTGATCGAAAGGATGCAAAGGCGAGCAATAAAATAAATAAGAGAACAAGGTGCACTACTATATGAGATCCGCCTGACTAACCTAAATCTCTATCCTCTGAGTTAAAGGCAATTGTGTGGAGACTTCATATAAACTTTCCGTATCGTGTGTGGCATGGACTGCCGCCTTCGGGGCGACGACTTTTTCCAACTCGCCATCACAACTAACCTCCGGTGACATCCCTTCAAGCTATGTGTGCCCCAGGGTAGATTGAATGTGAGAAAGTATTTCTTCTCCAACCGTGTCATGGAACCGCGGAATAACTTGCCCGGGACGATTTTTATGTCTCAATCTGTGGAAACATTTTAATGGCGGCCTGACAGTATGTACTGCAGCAACAAACGGACTATATGACTTTTTAGCCATGAGACCATTGACATATGTGAATCAATGTCTGAGTTCACTTAATGCTGTAATTTCTTCACATTTTTGCTTATTTATCGAATTTATGTATATAAAAATAGGAGTTCAAAGGCTTAAGCCTATTTCCCTCACATACACTGACTGAAAGAGTTGCGGTATTTATGAAATACAGTCGCTGTGCTACCAAATGCTTATGAAAATTTACGGCTTCCCCCCCTTCATCAGGCATTATTGCACTTGGTGTGATGACTGTTTGGTGGTCGACATTTGATTAATTAATTGCTTTAATTTTATCACCAGTGTTAGACGCTAGTTTGATGACTGCTCGACTATCTGATCCACCGATCCTTGCGTTGGGAGTAGTGCTGGCCTGTGCGTTATCCGTGTGGCCAATTACTCCATCTAGGCTAAGTCTCAGCATAGAATATGGAAGGTAGGGATCGTTGCACTTCCTAATAGACCAGGACCAATGAACGGTGACGCAAGTAGTTCGCGAGATTCTCGGCCCTTATCAAATTTAAATTTATGGCTGAATCTCATCGAGAGAATCAGCGTCATTTCTCCGCGCTGTCGCCACATGTTACACCATTCGCGTTTGGAGAAGTCTACCGGTTTTTCCGACGTTAGTGCTTTGTCCACAGCTCCACCAGACCCAGTAAAAGACGTCAGGCGTTTCTTGGCGGATTTGGTGCTGTTGATGGCAATGCAAATACATCGGTAAACCGGAAGACAGCCCCGAACACAAATGGCTGAACATTCGACGGCAATGCGGAGAATTGATGCCAGTTCTTAAGTTTCTGCCTATTCGACGAGATCTGGTCCCAAATTCAACGAGGTCGATAGTCTCGCTAGAGGCGATAACTGCGTTAGTCGTGAGTTTCGTGAGTCATTGTTCACTGACCCCGTAACGCGCCCCATGTATTCTATTGGGGGTTCTGTTGCTAGATGAAGGGGGATCACGGAAGAATCCAGAGCAAGGCAAATGCGACCTGAGTATGCTTGGCTATAAACAAATGGACTGCACACGGAAATATGGACTTCACCGTTGAACGCGAGGCCTCGTACTTAATTCCAGGGAGTACCTACTAATGTCTACTAAACTAAGTCCGGCTAGATCGCAGTTGGTAGCCGGGAGTGGGGAAGCGGACGGCGGCCTTAACCTTTATCCTAACCCTAACCCCAACCTTAAACGTTTACTGTTATCCCTAACGGCAACGTTAACCCTAAGCCTAACCGAAATCGCAAACGTAATCGTAGCCCTTAGCCATAGCCGTAACTGAGAAACCTAACCGTCATACTGAAGCCTATTCGTACACTCAAACCCTAACCGTAACCCGAAAACCTTAGCCTAAAGGCATAACCCTAAACCGAAAATCGGAAAACATTAACCGGTACCCCAATCCTAACCTCAAACGGAAGACGGAAGCCAAATGGGTCAGATGTGATTATGCCGCCCCACAGAATAGCCCCAGTAAACAACCCCCCAAGCCACCTGTAATACGATGCCTGGCTACCAACTGCGATCTGGCCCTAAACCCTAACATTGAAACCAAGTCTAACAATCCTAGCCCTAATTATAATAATAATATTATTGCCCAAGTTCTAATCCTACTCCTTACCTTCCTAACTCCAACGTATGTAATGCAGGAGAGCCGTAATCTAATGCCCCGTCAACAGACGGATGCGCAGGTCAATGATGGACCAGGTAGTAGGACGTTAGTGGATCTAGACAGAGCCTACAGACGCCCACGTTAATGTATGTGTGTCACTGAGAGTTGAGTGACCTATCTCATGAACTGTTGGCTGAAATTCTAAAATGCGTTTTCGATTAGGAAGGATTACTTGGTCGCGCTTGTAATACTGATTAACTTAAGACATACTCTTATAACATTTCGGACTCGGCAGGATGTGGGATTTTAAATGCACTTCTATTCAATCTCCTGTAGAAAGCGTGCTCGGTAAAAATTAATACGTAAGTAGCATGCATTTTTTTCATTGATTTTCGATAGTTTTGCAAATTCAAATATATTTTATAGAAACCATAAACAAAAATATGCTTTCTTTTAGTCGCTCAATAGAGTATCACGTCTTATTTATGTTTTATACTTAAGGAAGGAGTATAATTAGGTTTTTGAAAAGTTTTATAATTGCTCAATAATTTGGAGCCTGATGATTCGTTGCATTAGCGCTAAGTGTTTTTAGTCTACAAGGTGCATGCGTTCCGCGTAAAGAAAATCACATATCTTTCTATGCCATTAAAGAGATATCATACAGAGTCCATACAACTTTGCAATGGACGCGGACTATGTTGTACATTTCCTAAGGAACAGTGGTAAACGGCCAGTTACGATGCCATGTAAATGGACATTTCGCGGTCTTAAAAAGTCTCATCGTTATAAACTTTATGAAAACCTAATTATACTCCTTCCTTAATTATAAAACATAAATAAGACGTGATACTCTATTGAGTGACTAAAATAAAGCATATTTTTGTTTATGATTTCTATACGATATATTCGAATTTGCAGGACCATCAAAAACCAATGGGAAAAATGGGTGCTACTTAAGTAGTCATTTTTACCAAGCACGCTTAATACAGGAGATTAAAAAGAATTTGCATTTAAAAGCCGATATCCTGCCGAGTGCGAAATGTTATAAGAGTATGTCTTAAGATAATCAGTATTACAAGTGCGACCGAGTAATCCTTCCTAATCGAAAACGCATTTCAGAAATTCAGCCAACATTTCATGAGATAGGTCACTCACTGTATGAAAGCTTATGAGGGTTAAGCATGCCGTACAGCGGTCGATAGAGCATGCACTCGAACACAACACCGTATGAGCGCTTACGTCGTTTAATTGTGACCAACTAAGGAAACCGGCTTGACGAACAATTTGAAAAGTGCGTATTTAGATTCGGTAGACAAGCAATTATCTTGCACATGTTGCTCTGAGTGTCTGCTGATATAATGACGCCAGAAATCCCTAGACACTTTCTTTTGAAGGAAGTCCGTTGTTGACCGTTGTATTGACCGCTCAGCAACGGAAATGGCCATCCGAAAAGTACATAAAAGTTGTCATTGTCATAAACACGCGCCTCACACCAACTAAGTGCAACAGTATGGGTTATTTCCCAAAATATCTAGTTTTCTGAATACTATAGCAACGATGAGAATCCTCACTCAGATAAAAGTTCTGTGCACTTAGTGAGTGTTGTTTATAAAAACAGTAATTGTTGACCTTTTCTACCTCCAAATCACTTGCCGATTGAGCAAGTTGTGTCAACTACTAGACGACGATGGACAAAACACCTATCCTGATACTATCGTAACATTTTCCATTTGGCTAAAATTAGCTAACGCAATAAACCTGCAAGTTCTGAGTGGCGAGATGAACGATTTGGGCAGATGAACATTATCCATAAAGAGAATATGTTTGTTGGTTTGTTTAATTGCATTTGCAAACATGAGGCCACACCTCCTTCTTCCAATACTTCATGTAAGAAAAATACCAATACAGAAACCATTTACATTTAGACAAATCGTGACAATAATTGGGAATACATTTTGTAACAAACCAAGACTAAGTAGACCTTGCCCGTTTGAATCGAAGCCTAAGGTGACATTATCCATTTAAGAGGAGCATGATTAGTTCACTGAGACTGACATCAGTTAGCTCTTTGAGGTAACAGCAGGAATTTCAGAGGTTGTTGACTTTTTCTGTTGCTGGGCGCAGGCATAAAATAACGTTTTTACAAAATATCATAAGAAAATTAAGCAGTATTTATCTAAAAGTGTGTAATAATAATCCTATGCGAGGCTCCAATCTATAAAAAGTTAAAAATATGTGAAAATCTTAACCTAATAGTAAGAAGCGGTTGACAAGGGAAAATGTAGACATTCGGCTCGATTTCTTGTTAGGCTGAAAACGTCCTACGCACTGACCATTATCAACAGCATCTCTTAAAATCATGCCAAGCTGATACGCGTTTTTAATGTAAGAGTCTTGCTGGCTAGCTGCTGTGTCTCTCATTAAGGCGCCCCGCTGGTGTGGAATAAAGCTGCGGGTTAGAGTTGGGAGTATTTAGGATTTTAGAGTAGTAAAACTCTGCCAAAATCTAGAAAAACGCGTTGGAATCGGCTTTCATTTCGACGTTATTTATGGAATCTTGCCAAGTGTACCTTTTAGGCTAATCACTAACTCTTAATCTAACATCCACGAAATGGTTACTGTGCAGTATAAAATGCACATTTACGTCGAAGACTCGCCTATCTTAGCATATACAGCAGGTAGGCTTACTCAAGAAATGTCAACCAAAATTCCGAATTGCATTTCCGTTTCGAATACATTTCTTTTTGGGTATATTATAAAGCTATACCCTGAAAAAAATGACTACTTTTCTGGCATGCGTTTACCTATTGATTTTTGATGCTCTAAATTACCAAGTTAAATTTCATTAAAAAATCCTTAAACATATTGATTATTTCGTTCATTCTGTAGCAGATTGCGTCCTTGGTCGATTGTATGCTCGAAGGAAGGGTATTATTCGGTTTTAAAATGTTTTTCCATTTCCGAATAATTTTGTATCCGACTTGCCGTTACATCTGTATTCAGGGTTTCCAAAGTACAAGTTGCATATTTTTCACGAACGGAAAACCATACATTTTTTACTGTACTAAGAGGAGACAACATAAATTTTCATAAAATGTAGCAGTGGGTTTGAGACATACAGGTAACTTTACAACTCGCATTGCGGATGCAGGGACATGACGTCATATGAACGGCCGTTTACGATATTATATAATTTCATAATAAGAAACGTTTTTAAAACCGAATAATACCCTTCTTTGGAGTATAAATTTGAAAGAAGACGTAATATTCTACCAAAAGAGCGAAAAAAATAAATATGTGTATACAGGTTTTTCACTAAATAAAAGTTGATATGTAAGGTCATCGAAAACCAACGAGAAAAGTTCATGGTAACTGAATTATTATGAAATTGTGCTTCATAATGTTTTGTTTTGAACTCTTCTTAAGTAATGTTTTCGAAACGAAAACTCATTTCGGAATTTCGGTTGACATTTCATGAGTTAGCCCGCCTACTATACATCTGGCGATGATTCGACAAACGATGCTGCCATGAGGAATAGACATAAACTCTGTCTAAGGTATTATTGGAAACTGGCAAAAAACACTTTTTTCCCCCAGAGTGATGGTCTTCACACAGAAAATAAAGGGACCCAATATAAAAGGGGGCATTTTAATAATCCTTTTATTATCTCATTGTATTTGTAGTCTTCAAAAAATGAGCAGACATGTGTTGTGCCTAGTAAATTTGCATACCGTTGAAGTATAATAGAAAAGTCTGGTTCTTATATTGTGTTGCGCTCGGCAAATAATCATCCTTAGGTCCTACGAATTCTGTTAAGCACTAGTCAAAACTCCAATCTCCCACAGTGATTATCGTCTGCCTGCACAAATTTCGAAATCCCTATCAACTAACCTACACGCAGTGCCCACCAGTAATTTGCAAATACACCACAACATCAACCAAGAAAATGCTTAAGCCACCGTGCTCGCCGTTACTTACGTCGGGCAAAATAGCACCATCCTTTACCAGTTTGCTTCCCTATTGTCATTGACGCGGGAAAACTGGCATGCTTTTCGATCCCACCATTCGTATTCATTATCTTATCGTTGTTTCCCGTCCATACCTTGTTTCTTTTTTGAGTTTCTCGCAGTCACTGTTCAGGCCAAATGAGAACGCTCAAGATCCAAACGGCTGCATACGTCATATCCTCGTGATGCTGAGTTCGGGACTGGAGATAAGCACCCCCGATGGTGACCAAGTGTCCATCGCATTTTTCAGGGATCCACTGGAACCATCTCGGATTAGTAATGTTTGCTGTTGTTTTGCTCGTTTATCAGCTAGTAATTAGGGCCACTGAGATGATCGCACAGCAACTACGGATCCTGGGTTCCATGAGTTGCCGTATTTATTTTTGTTCAGTATGTAGGCGACGTTTGCTAGTGGAATAGGGAACGAACCAACGAACGAAAGACAAACTCCTTACCGCCTCTTCAACCATAATGTATTAAAGCATCCTAAAGACCCTTCGACTGACTTGTCCAGATACGACTTAGCAAAAGAAGAAGGTGCGATCGCTTGAACAAGAAGTTTATTGGTCTGAAGTTTCGGATCCTCACTCGAACCCATCATCAGAGACAGTTGCAGATAAAGGTACAGGAGCGCCTACCGATCATGCTACGGGACTCACTTGTCCCGTTGTTCCTTGGGGCCCAGCCATCAGCCGCACAGCTGCGCATAATATAGGCAGAGGAACAGTATCGACAAAAACAATGGAGACTGGAATGGCCATTTTCGGCTTATTAGCCGTCGTCAGCCAACCATACTCAATCCCGAGGTGTAAAACACCTGGGGTTTGATCCAGCGATCCATTAGAAGTCCAACGCTGGTAACCACTGAGCCACGGGCTCATTGTCCTGTCAGTTGCGATAGGGAAAATACAATGGGAGGCGGCCGCTCACTGATCTTGTTACTGAACTTTCTCGTCCTATTTCGCCTTGGAACTATTAGCGCATCAGTACGGACGGTTGATGCTGTAGAGAATGAATTCACGAAATGATCACATTTATTGGCCAAGGCTTGTTAAATGCGCCATCAATTGTCGGCCCGGACAGGGGAGCGGAAAGTTTGAGAACTAATTTACCTATCGTACACCAACTCAGTGTACCTAAGCATCTGCAACTACAGTGAGTGACCGATCTCATTAAATTTTGGCTTAAATACTGAAATGCGGTTTCGATTACGAAGGATTACTTAGACGCGGTCGTAATTATATTATCATGCGACATAATCCTATAATATATCGGACTCGGCAGTATGTCAGCTTTTAAATACACTGTCTTTCAGTCTCGGTAAAAAATGACTACTTAAGTAACATGCACTTTTCTCATTGATTTTCGATGGTCTTACAAAACCAAATATATCTTATAGAAACCATAAACAAAAATGTGCTTTCTTTCAGTCACTTAATAGATAATCACGTCTTCTTTATATTTTATACTTAAGGAAGGGATATTATTAGGTTTTAAAAAAGTTTTTAATTATGAGGGCTTTTAGAACCGCGCAATGTCCATTCACTCAGCATCGTACCAGGACGTTTACCACAGCTCCTCGTGAAATGTGCAACACAGTCCGCATCCATAGCAAAATTTCATGGACTCTGTATGATATTTTTTGAATGGCATAAAAAATATGTGATTTTCTTCACGCGGAACGCATGCACCTTGTAGACTGAAATCACCAAGTGCTAATACAACGAACGATCAGGCTCCAAATTATTCGACAATTAGAAAACTTGTTAAAAACCTAATTCATATTTATCCAAATGTGAAAAACTCGGTGCCTCGGTGGGATTCGAACCCACGCAGTAAGTGGAAGGCTTTAATACAGCCAACGCTCTAATCACTTGAGCTACGAGCAACGTTCTTGACATATGGAAGCGCTCCCTGCTTGAGTCATGGTTTACTGGCCCCCTATCAATTAACAAGTGCAATCAATTTCCCATTCCATACTTGGTGCTGAGACTTCGCCTAGGCGGAATAATGGGCCATGTGGGGAGCGCACAGGTGAACACTTTTCCCAACACCAGGGTCAGCACGTCAGATGGTCGAGCAATCATCACACCAGCATCCAATGCACGTGCTGAAATTGCAGCAATTAACGACGCAAATATCGGCCATCACACCACGTGCAACGATCCCTAATGAAGGGGGTAGGTGTGTGGGAGCCGTGAATATTCATAGGTATGCGGTGGAATGGCTACTTCATCCTATAAATACTGCAGCCCTTATGCATGAACCACCCGTATCTCCTTTGTCTCTGATGATGGGTTCGAGCAGGAATGCGAAACGTCAGGCTACTAAAGCTTTTGTCCCAGCGACCGTGTTTCCTTCCTCAAAACTGCTTCCTGGGACTTGTCTCTTCGCTTCTTTTGGCACTTTAAACGTATGTTTGCTCATTCAGTCGATCAGTTGGACGAACCTCGCATCAACAGTTACTACTTTGGACCTGTGGCTTAAATGTCCGGATATAAGACTTCTAATTAGTGGGTCGCGGGATCGCAGGGCCTGCACTCCTCGGGATTGCCTATGACCGGCTGACGACGGTTACTAAGCCAGACATGGCCGATCCAGTTCCCAGTGCCTTTGTTTGAAATGATATTCTGCCCATCTTACTTGCCCCAAGCATAATAAAACGAGCGAAACCCGCAGCGCGACCAGTGAACGCCCTCCATCATTTAATTACTCAGTGAGGACCACAGGATCGAAGTTGAAAGCGAATGTCCAGGACGGTTACCGGTTGTCATTTTGTTAAACCACAACCCATTGTCATAGGCACAGAAGGAGAAGGAACGCAGTAACGACAGGTAGCGTAATGCCCGTCCGTGGCAAATCGGAAATCAAGAAGTACTAATATCCGCAGGACACTGCTATATGTTAACCATGTATTATTTGTGAATTCAAAAAGTACGCCGTGTATTTTTTAGTAACTTTGCCTGATCATCACACGCATGCTATCGCCTCCATGAGTCAATTAACGACGTATAGGTAGGGTTTCATCAAAAATATGTTTCTTGGATTTTCACTGTTTACCAATCACTTTCTTCGCAGGCAGGCTTCTTTGTTCACCGACTAGGACCAACATTTGAACTACAGTGCGCATATAGGACAGTGAACTATTCTTGGATGAACTTGAGTCAGCAAACAATGGGATAATTTATGCCAACATTAAAATTTAGAGGAAAGTTCTCACAGACACATTACTGATAGGTCAACTGATGTCACACTTTTCTGGGTTCTATAATCTCGGCGTCCACATTTAACAACATGGGCACTGGCTTTGCACGAAAAGTGTACGTTTACAACTGAGGAGTTATAAGCGTACTTGACTTCTTAAGGGCACGAGATATTACATTTCCATTTATGCAATGTTTGCCTTCTTAACGGAGGATTTCAACAGGTCACATTTGGAAAACAGATTTTTAACTGGGTAATACTGACTTCCAATTTTCAACAATACAAACAGTCGCTCACAGCATGCAGAAAACTCCTTCTGTCTATAGCGTAGGTAAGATGATAAACCAGCAACATGTTTAAATTAGTCAGGCACAAAATTTAAATAGACTGTGAGGTTTGGCTCCCCGTTAATTCCGCTGTTCCATATGACAACCACAATGTCCTCTAGCCTGCACGAGACGACATATTTTGGCTTCAGCCACTACCTTCATTGGTGGGGATTGGGTATATAACTCCCTTGGAGGGTTTGTCAAAATTAACCATGTGATATGGCCCCAAGGCATAACGGTAGGAGTGAGTCCCGTAGCGCGGTCGGTGAGCCCCCGTTTACAGTTTTATAGTCCCGATCGCAACCGGCAAAACAGCGAGCCCGTGGCTCAGCAGTTAATACGTTAGACTTCTAAATAACAGGTCGCGGGATCGAGCCCGATGATTTACACACCTCAGGGTTAAGCATGGCTGATTGACCACAGCTAATTAACCAGAAATGGCCATTCCAGACTGGAATGTCTTTGACGGTAACATTATTCTGTGGTTTATAACGGTTTTTCTGACAAAAGGTTGGCAAGTGAGTCATGCGGTACACGGTTTTTGACTTTCACTACCATCACGGACGTCAAATTTGTCCGGATCTTGCTGAAGATTGGAGTTAGGGATATCGTTTGAGTTAGTGTTAGTTTTAGGCGTTGGGTTATTCCTACGTATGAGGTTGTTAGGCTTGGGTCATAGTCTGCAGTTGCGGTTGAGTCTTGGGTTTAGGTTTAGAATTAGAGTTTTAGGATTTGATTTAGGGAATTAAAATCCAGGGTTTGGGTTACCCTAAATGCTTATGGGTTAAGGGTTAGGGTTACCCATTAGAGCGATGTTCTTGGTTGGCCGTTACCTACCTTTTTCCCAGGCGGTTACATACCTTACGTTTGCCCCAAAATTTTCTATCCAGTTCGCAGAACTGGGGCGTATAACTGGAAAGGGAAACAAACGACAACTGAGGATCCATCCGGATTATACCTTACCTCAAATAAGTCTAACGCGTTTTGAGCTATAACGAGACACTTTCTTTCCTGTCATGGAAAGCTATCAGTTGTAAAACCAAACCGTTTCCCCTAGGGTAGGCGGGATCAGTCTTATGTGACCCCTTAAATGTATTCCCGCTGAGACATAATTGAGACTTATTTTGGAGCAAGTGCTCATCTGTGCTGGTCAGAGTTTGAGTTGCGCATGGAACTGTAGATTTATTCCCACCAAAACTGCGGTCGGAATCATGTGGCTTTCCTTCAGTTAGTGTTTGTCATTAGTTGGTAATGGGTATTGGAGGAGAAAATGCGGTGGATGCCAAAAAGCAGAACTCACCGCTGTCCCTCCGTGATGATCGTGGTGATTATCTAGGATTGCGAGAAAGGGGTGGGGCTTCTGTGCTTAGGATGTTTGTCCTCCTGGTAGCCGCTCCATTAGAGGGATTGCCAAGTATTAGATAAATTATTTGTGTGACCGCTGACCAAAAAATGCAGCAGCTGCATCCACCTTTCTGGCTACTGACAGTTGGCTCGTAGGCTCGCCGCTGTGGTGAAATCCAGTTTCACCTGCAGTCGCGCCGAAAAAAACTAGTGCTCGATTACATTGTTCTTTAGAGCTTTTGCCAGTCTCGTTAAATGGACGCCGTAACTGCCGACTTTGATGGCTATCTCTTTTAGGCTTTTCATTTGAAACAATTCAATACCGCGGAAAATGTTTCTATACGAGGTCTCCTAGGCAAAATGATTTAACAGGCAGTGTTTAAACTGCCCTGAAGCATTTAAAAGTGAATATTAACAATGAGTGGCTTGGGAACGAATATTATGATATATTTGCTAAAGCGTTGGTGTCAGAACTGCACAAATGTGCTATTCGCGGCAAGGGGTTTTATTCGCATTGTGTTAAAGTACCGAAGAAATCATTTAAAAACTGGACAGACTGATGCGGAGTAACCAGGATTAAGGCATGGTACTTGAAGTCAGTGAAAACTGCAGTTTCAACTTCTCCGTGAATTCTTGGATTATTTGACTGCATGAACTGCTATTTTGCACGACACACTTGTACACATTTACAAGATCGGTGAAAATTAGAACAGGTTCAGATTTAGCCTTAAAAATTCACTCGCAGGTATACAATTTGACCACGACTTATCATTAGCACATACCACCATGGGCTGGATTATTAAGAAGCATGAGGTTTTCGGGACTCGTTTTTTGTGTGTTTGTTATGGAGAGTGTAGGCGGCGTGGATCCACAGCCTAAGGCGATGAACACGTGAAAACGCGTGAAGTTGGACGGTCGATTAAGTACACTTTACGCTTTGTTATGAAGACCGGCGTAGAGCCACGGCCTAAGGCGCTGAACAGGGGACCAAGCCGGCGGCGTGAGGCACGCGTGAAGTGAGACGGCCGACCGGCGTGCGCTGCAGCGCCGAGCACGTGTGATGGCTTTGCTCACGCGTGCGGCCCAATCAATGGCTGGTCGAACATTCCAGACGTTTCCGCGGGGGGATTCTCGCGCACGCGATGGCCAATCAGCGACCAGCATGACCTGCACAAGAATGCCCTAGAACACCCTCGGCGGCCGGCACGCCATTGGGCAGAATGTTCCAGAACGCGCAGGGGCCAACAGAAATAGAGCATCTTTCTGACGAGTTGTAACCCCACCTGTTCACAAGTTGCCAATAAAGTACTTGTCCTCCGAGCCGGTCCTATCTTCCTCCCGTGTCATAACAGTGCCCAGGCACCGTATTCTAGACAGAAGCAAAATACGCTGTTGCAGATAAAGTCGTGTTGCGTTAACTTGCTGTGAGCGAATAAGAAGCACTACGCGCATTTAAACATGGCAGGAAGATATACAATAACCTACATTGAGGTATAATTTTGAAGACGTCGGAAATCATCTGGATGTTCTGGGTGTCTGAATAATGTTGATCATGTAAGAATAGAAGTAATATTTTCCGATGATGATCACCGCTGGATTAGTCCAGCGTCGTGGTGAAGCTAGGGGATAAACAACCGCGGCTAACTGGCCTGACCATAATACGCCTTTACAATTATTCCAAAGATGTGTCCGCGAGGCGGTGTTATTTTCCATGTTGGAGTCCTTACTCCTATTTTTATTTCGTCTGTCGGTAGATGAACAAATTATTTGCTCCGTTAACGTCTAATTTGCCGTTGCAGTTAAGCGTATATTCACTTTTATTCAACCAGTAACTAGGAGGCTTCTGTCGAAATCGTGCAAACTAATATTAACAGCTACAAGTCATATCTCATTGGCCAATTTTGGCAAGGTATAAAACGTAATGATATTTACTTGCCAAAGTAGGTCTGTCTAGCAGCATGCATTACACGACACCACTCAGGAAATAATGGGACTGAGAACCTGAATTACGATAGGGAGAGCATTGACATCTACAAAATAATAAGTAATCATTTTATTTAAAAAGAGCTTTTTCTCTGTTTCTTTTCATCAACCAATAGGGAAAGCTTGTGTACGTATCACTTTGAAGAGAAATTACTAAGAGTATTTCATGTTCTCGGCAACTTTGAAGGCATATTTGCGACTGTGAAACTTGGGCAAAATTAAATAAACTATGCTGCATTGTTTTCAAACAACTTTAGAGCCGATTCGACATTAAAAATCCTAATTATCATAGCAGTGGGTTTTAGGAAGCGTGCTTATTGCATTTGTGACTTGGAATGGCAAAATGCAGACTAGATTGCAATAAGCAGCGCATAAAGTTGCTACCGTATTTAATAAAAAAGTGTCTGCCGCGGATATTAGCGGTCGAAGGCTGCCTCGTAATTCGTTGAAAAGCAAGTTCAATGTTCTTGCGGTCATCACCTAGAAATAAAGAAAATACGAACCAAGACGGCCTAAGGAGGAATACACATTTACGGCGGAAACGAAACTTGTTTCACGAAATGTCCTTTAGGACTACTCACAGACAGCAGTTGAGCATTATTGCAAAAGGCATGATTAGTTTGGTTTTTATCTGCAGACCAACATTTGCCGCCTTACTGAGCCTTTATCTTCGTGCAAAATCAAGATACCAATCTCGATGGAGATATGTTGGAAGCACTTCCTACGAAAATGTACACTATCGACTACATCTTTAAAGAACTCTTCCGCCTGATGGTTTGGGTGAATATCAGGCAAACCGACCCTCCTTGATAGACAATATGAATGGCAGTGTGCTCATTGACATCTTACGGGATGCGATTTGCTGCAATCGATACCCAACAAAATAGAATGAGTAGCAAACGTTCGAGAAGTATAGACGCTCACTACTCAAAATTGGTATAAATTCAATAGTACTTGCAAATGTGGTCTAATATTTTAATAAGTGGCAGCTACTTTGTTTTAGTGCCTTGTCAGACATCATCATGCCTGCCATTAGTTCTGACGCTAGTACCGCTAGGGAATTTTACCGCTGAATAGTAGAATCTACCAGAATACGAGAATCAGCATTTTAATTCACCATCGCCTGGTTTGTGTGCTTGATGTTTGCGCGATTCCGTTGACACAATCGCAACCACCTATGCGCTGACAGTTTTTGGTTATTGTTATCGTTATTTTCCGTGGCATTGTGTTTAGCCTTGACTGACTACGATGTGATAGGTGCGTTTTCTTAATGGCTGACTTCTGTCTAACGAATAACTTTATAAGTAATTTATAGACCTGCTTTGCAAGTTATTTATGGATGGTCTCTTCTTCAAGGCTATGTAAACATTGAGGTCGCAAGATGAACGGTTTACATGCTGTAGGATTTGCGAAGAAGTAGACACTATCGCTGGAACAAAAGCCTTATTAGCCTGACGTTTCGGACTTTGACGAATCCATCTTCAGTGACAGAACCAGATGAGGGTAGTAAATTACCCAGTTGTTGCAGTGTTTAGAAGATGAATTTACTTAGCTGCGCATGCCAGTCACAGTCGGCAGCTCTCGAGTGCATCATGGCTCAACGTGCTAGGTGTTGAAATATGCAGTTGGTATGCTCTTGCGTGCCGGTGAAGATTATCGGCTCCCACGATCATCGCACGCATTCGACTTGCTGACTGTCGGATTTTGTTTTTCGTTCGGACTCCTGTGCAACTTGGCTCGCCGAAATTGACACCAAGAAAAGTGGTCATTCGTACGCTTTTATCGTCGCCAACTAGTTTGCCTATAAAAAGTCTCAGTGCCACACGTGAGGCGGAGAGGTCGTTGCATTTGTTGGTTGACTGAGGACCCGAACATCATGATTCGAGCAGTTCGCGGCTCTCGAGGTTGTCGCTTCTGCCAAGAATTCCTGCTTCGTCAAATTTGAATGTTTGGTTAGGTGCCGTCAGATGAGCCGCGGCTCGGGAGCTGAGGTCGTTCCTTCTCACTGCTGCTGTGTGTTTGACCAGCCACTTTTATAGTAATCTTCCGTCTTCTCCGATATATTTGCTTGTTTTAGAGTTGCTTGTTTCAAAATTTTACCAGATTTTGTAAATGACTCCAAATGTTTCTTGCCGTGGAAGTTGGTTTTTCGACCTCATGGTAACCTCCGGTCACTGTGCAACAAATTATGCGCCGTTTCACCATCTACATCACATGCTAAAACCGTGTGAAACTCAGGTTGAAACACGAGGGTGTGAGTTTCATATGGCTTACATTTGGGCAGAGTGAGTCAGAACTGGAAGGTAAACCCGGTTATTCCGACAAAGACTAAAATCCTAGTGAGTTCACATTTAATAGTAATTTCAAGGAATCTTGCAAAGCTGCGATGATTAAACCGCGCATAACTGTTGTCTTCCAGTTTTTTTTAGTGATAAAAATAGACACAAGGTGCATTGCGAATATTATTTCCCATTCAGATGCCGTCGTTATTAGGCCAAAGTACAGCTGTTATCCTTGTTTGCCTTTGAACCACAACCTGTAGCTGTTCCGACGTGAACTAACGTTTATTTTATTTATTACTGTGGGTGTTTCTAGTTTCGAAATTAGCCGACAACATGCTAGTTTGCTTCTCGGTTGGCATATCAGTTAAATGAACTCGAATGGATCATTTCTCCGCTTGAAGCACACTCACTATTCGGAAGGGGTTACGGTAATCGTCTGCAATAGTGGTGTGCAAAATTTTTCCTGTAGTAAAAACGCGCAGTTTGATGTGTTTCCGCAAGGCACCCGATTATTCAAAAACGCAAAAGTGCTGATTGCATAACTTCAGAGAGACAAAAAAAATTGATAGTTTGCAATTTCGTGCATCTGCATATTATCTTCAAGAGGGAGATCCCCCAGTTCAAGGAAAGGCCTTGACTCTCAAAGAGGCGTCTGGACAGAACGGTCAGCAAGGTTTACCATTAACCAGCATTTCTTGTTATGCTACATACCAAAGTCAATTTCCTTCATTAAAATATCTTGAAAACAACCGTTAACTTCAGACGTCTTTTGCCAAATGGTGCAAGCGGTGGATCCGCGGTCGTTACTTATTCCACTGAGCTTTTGTTCGATTCCATTTTAGCCTCTGTGGACACTTTTTGCCAAAGCCCTCCTTTCCGGCAGATTTCGCGAAATGTAGCGAGTTATGAGAAGACACCGCTTTTTAATTCGTGCAGAATCCTGCAAAGATAATTTTTAAGTTGATGAAATGTCTTCAGACCACAGTGAAAAGGACATCTTATTAAATTAAAGTATCTAAGCAGTAAGGAACAGTACTAGTCAAGTTGTTAGGAAACGGAGTCTTGCGGTACAGATTCCTCACCTGAAACATGACTAGTAATTAACTACCTAACGAAAATGCTCACAGGCGTTGAAGCAAATGCATTCCTGCATAGCGTTGGTGCTTTCCTGAATTGACGTTAAGATTATGAGGCTTTGCACAGCAACAGTGAAAAACAATTCGCGAATTACAACTTGTGATTTTATTAATATATTATTTCCGAGTGATAATTGTGGGGACACAGTCTGTTCCCAATGCAACTAGTTAGAAACCGTGTTCGACGCAAAGTTGCATACAACTAGCGTAGAACGAATATCAGGTTTTAAAACTTCGTTATGGATAAAAAGTAGGGAATTACGGCAAATCTGAAATTCTTGGCCAGCCTTCCCGGTCAGTCAACACCAGTAGACAAATTTCTCCATCTACTAACTCGCAGATCAGGATAATCGATCGATACATCAGCCAGGAAACGTGGGATCATCGGTTTAAAAAGTTTGAAGTACTGTCTTGTGAGCTTTATTTTAAATAGCAAGCTTCTCCTCCGAAACTTTCCAGCATTCAAAGGCTTTCTAAAATCTATCAATTTATAAAATATATGCAATTCCGTTCCGCAAAAACCGCTCTAATGTCCTTTTTGGCATGTCCACGTTCAACGAATGACACGTTTGCTGTGTATGTGAAAGGATTTAGGTCGTCATCTCCAAAAGGAAAATGTTATGTTCAACTATGTCGTTGGGCAAATTAAGTATGAAATGCGTTTTCAGCAGCTATCTCATATTGGACACAGTTAAGTTAATTCAATCTGAATAAAAAGGCAAGCTGAATGCTCATTGATTACTTAATCGGTAATGTGCCCTAAGTTAAAAAAGTGTCTATAGTTCCTGAAAACCGCATGTAATCTTATGTGCATTCATGAAAGCCTGTAGAGCCTCTTGCGAAATTCTACATGGTAAACTTAAAAATGCGGAGCTTTTCCCTCAAAAAACATCATGGGGAACATGAGTTTGAGTACATTCACATGAAAAGATAGGCGGTGCATAAGTGGCCGCTTTCACATTTTCAAGCGCCGCCGTTTAAATAACGTGAATATTTTATGGAGACTTAGTAAGTATATATTTTTTCTCAAGCTCTATACAAATAAAGTGCAAAAATCGATTGAAGACGCAAATCTGGTATAGAATTAGGCCCTCTTAAAATGGTGCCCGGCAAATAGGAAGATTATTTAATCAAAAAACTATAATAACTCATGAGTATATGCAAAAACAGGTGACTATCTGCTTGGGTGTATGATTACTAGACAGCATAGAACGCAGTTTCTCTGAAACAGTATTTTTTGTGCAAAACGAGCGCTAGTATAATCTTCAGTCTGAAGTTTGTCGATTCGCAGTTAGAACACTAAAAGGTGGTTGAGGTAGACTGTGATTATATGGTCTACCTGAGTGCGCTGATACGTAGTCTTTATGCACGTGCTGGTGAAAGTGTTTTTAAATAATTTGTCTAGTGCCCGAAGCGTTCGAAATTCAACAAAATGGCTCTTTTGCAAAAGAGGGAGAACGCATTTGACGTTTTCAGTCTTAAGTTAGCTCTCCTTATCCGGCTACCGTGGAATCAGTATTTACAGATTGACACCTCCGACATGATTTCTCATAACACGTGAATGACTTCGCGGATGATTAACATGCAGGGCAGAAAAACTTGGTTTAGCATTTATTTATCTGAGTTGGTAAGCCATTAAGATGAAGGCGCCCGTCTGCTTATGTTTGCACCTTCCGTTCCAGTGAATCTCCTCATAATTATTACCAAACATACATTTCTCGTCAAACATTTCGCAGTCAATAGGGGTTCTGATGTGAATCAAGATATTAAACTTGCAGTTAATTTAGACCTTAAATCTACATACAAGAATTGTGTAAATTAGACGCAAACACAAAGAACAGCGGCAGTGGTAGCCAATGTGAATCCCAGCAACGGCCAATATAATGCTGGTTGATTAGTCAAATGAAACTGGTAATCTGCCATTGGAATACGTTTCCAAAATACTTGAGGCGTTAGTGATAGAGACGATTTTTCTAAAAAGCGTTGGGAAATTCAGTTTTTTTTTCACAGTTATAACGGTTGTCTGCTTACCTTGTCCGGCTCCTCCTTAAAAGAAAATCGTAACATTTATCTAAATTAAAACACACCTTTCCAAAAAGAGAATTATCCAAGCAGATTTCTCGTAACGTTTAGACTGAAAATGTATCTACATCTGTTACACAATACATGCGCATGTCTGTGTGCGCAATTTATAAGCTTTCTGCTGGCAATCGCCAAGACCAGCAGCGAAACTCTTATTGCGTCAGTCAAGATCTCCTTGCTTTGTCGGCAAAAATCGGAATAAAACGTGCGAAATAATGAAATCGCGAATTGCCGCGCAATCCTCACGATGAAGCTTTGGATAACCCAGAATCCTCTTGAAGAAGCCATGCCTTCGGTAAATAAAGATTTCTGTTATAAAATATTTGATAAGAAGCAAACATTATGGGGATATTAACGGTCAGTCATCACAATGAGAATACACAAGATGAGGAACGGAGCGCAGAAGACAATAGAGGGAAACAATATGTCGCTGAGCAGTGCCCAGAGTCACCGTTGCTGAGCTGAATTGTACTTTTGCCTCAATGTCTCTTGAGATTGTCCTGGGGCATGCTATCTTCACCTAGTAGCAAAAATGATCTCCTTTTGTTGCCTCCGTCCTCATATGCACTTAAGTATATTACGGAAGCGGAGATTCACGAGATAATGTGAGCTCGTAGCCCGTCGGTTAATAAGAATTGGCAGACAATACTGTGTGTCCTAATGATTCCAAAACGCAGACCACATACGCGTAGGACACTGTTGTTCAGAGTGAAGTCGTTTGACTTGCAACAAGTCTCCGCACCTTCAGTGGACAGTAGACAGGCTCACTTTAGGCTGTCTAGTCTGGCTACTGATAACACGTTTGGATAGGTCCTTTCGTATCCATTATAACCGTTTCACAGGGAGTGTTATTATATGGTTATAGCATATTCTGCCTCTCTGGCTAATTTCTGCGCAATATGGTCGTGTGAGAAATAATAACCTGACTTAGAAGAAGAAGAAGAAGACGCGATCTTTGACGCAAGATGTTTATTGGCCTGACGTTTCGGATTCTCACTTGAACCTATCATTAAAGACAGTTGCAAACTATATATGACTGTCTCTATTTGTCTGCAACGAGATCAAGCAAGAATTCGAAATGTCAGCCCACCAAACTTCTCGTTTCAGCGATCGCATGTTCATTATCTGAACTGCTTCATGGAACTCGCTTGTTCACTTTTATCGGAAATGAAGCAGTTCTCCCTGAGGGTGGGTACGGGATTTTGCAACCAAATGGAATAAACCTCCACGCTTCTCTGTATACAGTCAGATGCTGTTACATGGTAAAGTCAGTGCATGCTAGAGGAATCAAACACGATCGGCATTTCTCACCACCATGCTGAGGCCCGTGAGTACTTGTAGATTTAAGAAGTCCAGGCCAGCAACTGGTAATAACTTCAGAACCTCTACCCTAACCGCGTTGGGCCTCAGAAATAGCCCATCAACCGCGACAAATGCTCCGAACGTCAAACCAACGCATTCGGAAGGATGCCAAGCAATTGCCTAATTTTCCGATCTGATTGTCGGCTCCTTTACACTCCACAGCTCATCCACTTCCCACTCATCCTAATTTTTTGCGCATCAGCTGGCATTGGCTAAATCACCGATCACCCGGCACACTTGCTCTGTCACACGCGTAGCACCGGCAAACATAATGAAAATTAGTATCAAGTCTGGGAGTTTGAATGTCCAACCATCCCCCCTTCCATCTCATACATAGAATAAGGAATGTCTTAAGTCAGCACGCGTTTACCACTTTTTACAAGTTATTCGCTGACAGTCCCAGTTGTATGACGTATTTCCAAATGCACAAGGTAAACGATCTTTTATATTACGTAATCAAAGATTCACATTGAACCCTTAATCCACACATGACGCGTTCTTGCGTCAGGAATAAGTTTATAAAAATGGTGCGGATGGTATGCTACAGGTTTAGTATGCCTTCAGATGTGCCCTGGAATGCGAATCAGCTTAGAAGTGTTTTTAACTGATGCACGTTTCTACACGTTGTCACTTGGAGCTCACACTTGATTTGGCGCGAACTAACAAGCTAGCAGTTGTCATCTTATTTTCCCTTTAAAACACCATAATGTATCAATCACGCTGGCAAACTAAGAGCCAGGCATGTCAGACTGAATTCACAAATCAGCGACATAACCAATGAGGACAGAGGAAAAATAATCCATTAAGCAAGACAGCCTTCTCCACCAAAACATACAAATGCGGCTAAAAATACACATACTCTCTGGGGATTTTGCGCAGTCGCAGTCCTTACACCACCATTTTGATTCTTCTTGCTGGATGCCAAAATCAGCTAACTGCCCGTACACGTACAGATGTCAGACTAAAAAAAGTTCAAAAATTCGCAATTGGGAGAAGGTCAGAAAATGTCTGTTGCTTACAGCATGCATGCTAACACGTGAAATGTCAACCGAAATTCCGAAATGCGTTTTCGTTTTGAAAAGACTAATAAAGTGGGGTTGTAGCATTGATTAACTTGCGGCGTAATTCTAGAATAATTCTGTTACATCTGGATGTCCGCTTTCGAACGACCTTCTTTAAGGCTGCATGCAAAAACGTTACTTTGTACAAAAAAGACCACTTGTGTTGCATGCATTTTTTCACTGATTTTTGGTGCCCTTAAAAATTCAATTATGTTTCGTGGAAAACATGTATACAAATATTTATACTTCTACTCCTCCGGTAGAAAACGACATATGCTTCCAATTTTATTCTTGGAGTAAGGGTGGTAGTTGGTTTTTAAAACGTTTCAAATTCCTGAATATTTTAGAACCTGACCTACCGTTACACTTGCATTCAGGGTTTCCAAACTGCAAGCTGTATATTTTCCGCATACGGAAAAGCACGCATTTCTCTACGGTATTAAGAGAAGACCATATGGGCTTGATAAAATTTAGCAGTGGATTCGAGTCATATTGTTAACTTTACAAGCCACATTGGTGAATGAGGAGACACGGCGCCTTATGAACGGCCATTTTACGATGCTAAAAAAACTCATAATTATAAACATTTTTTAAAACCAAACTGTACCTTTCCTTGGAGTGTGAAGTAGGAAGGAAATGTCATCTTCTACCGAATAAGTAGGTGAATGAATATTTGTATGCATATTTTCTACGAAATACAACTTAAATTTTAAGGTCGTATAAAATCAATGAAAAAAATGCATGCTACATAAGAAGTCATTTTTTCACAGAGAGCTGGAAAGACTTTCGTTCAAAGGCCGGTTGCCTGACATAACAGAACTATTATAGAATTGTACTGTGCAATTATTAGTTTTACAGACCTACCATATTATTCTTTCGGAAACGAAAACACAGTTTGGAATTTCGGTTGACATTTCATGAGTTGGCCCATCTATTGTATGTTGCAGCCATCACGAATACTGTAAAAAGAAACAATTCATTGTACTCTTTTAAAATATTTTCCAAATTGATGGAAAAAATAAGCCTATCCATTGAAGTAAGTGGTCTTGAATCATTATCCAGCAAATCGTGAGGCCATTCGCAGATGAATAAATTATTTTTGGTTGTTACTTTGCGCAGATATTTTCTTGGTTGTCTCATAATATGTGCTATGAATATTTCCATCCGCCCCTGTGGTAGTGCACACCACCTGACCCCTGACCAAGCAGGCTCAATATTTTTATAACTTGTCATGTTTGTCTTTGAACAGCAAATTCAGATTTCTTCTGTGGATTTATGCTTTGCAACAAGGCTGCTGACCTTCCCGCGTTTAATTATTTAGGAAAATAAAGCCAAACTTGGAGTAAGTTCTCTGGAACAAACATGTTTAAGCCCGTTCCGAAACATCATCGGAATGTTTGAGTTAAGAGCTATCGGCTACCGCAGATTTACCACGTTAAATTTACAATCCGCCAACAGGCAGCCAGTAGTAGGCAATTGTGTAATTATTTGCAGTACCGACAATACAGGTACTAGATAAAAGCCCTGACATGCGCGTTTCGCCGATGCCTGATGCAGCGGCGAGGGGTTCGGCTCATCAATGGGCCCCGCAGTCTTCCCTGTGCTTTTTTGGTATATAAAGTCCATTTGCGCATTACCTGGTTTACCTTCTGACGAAAGAAATGAACTAACTTGGAGTAAACTCTCCCGAACAGAGTTTTCAGACACGATTTGGAAGTGGCATTTTGGCGATTTTCCTTTTCATTTGAATTTTTTGCAGATGAATGCAATTCGTTTATGAAACAATCTTATAAAATGGACATTTTTCCAGGTAAACATCAGTTGCACTCATTTACTCAATGCTGCTAAAAAGATTATTATACCTATTTTATTGCCCTATTGTAGGCGCAGAATTTAATTTGCAATCAGACAAAGTAAATAAATGCATTCTGATGTGCACATTCTGGCATATCACGGGACTTTCCATTCATACCGCCAAAAACGGAAACGTAAACGCAGTTTTAGTTGATTGCGTTTCAACACTTTCGTGGTTTAACTTGTCTTCAGCATCCTCTGATGCAATCACGTCTGCTTGCCAACGCACGTACATAGGTTTGATGCAGCCTGTTGTACTTTTAAATTCTAGACCGACTATGCTACCAGCGTCACTCCAGACACCGTTCGTGTCTTATCTGTGATAAAATAAGTAGGCCCACTCAAATCCCACTTTGAAAAGACGCTTTCAATCATATTAAACTCAAAACGTTCCACTGCTCTAACACTTCAGGGTAGGAAAATAGACGCCAACCTGCAAGCGCGGATGGCGGCATAAGAGCGGCCTATGTCGAAAAAAGGCAGTGCGTCACTGTTGTGTCACTCTAGTAGACTTGCACCGAGAAATTATATTAGAATTTTCTCTGCCCCAAGTGAAAAAATATATGGCTGAAGAAAATATCCCTCCAACCATCAAGTAATGCTTATTCAGATCATAGAAATGAAATTCTAAAATCAGAGGCCTTTAAACAAAAATCAGACACAAAACAATGTCTTCAAATGAGATGACAGAAAAAAGTCAAGTGAGCGTATATGGTATTGGTGTGGACCGTTGCATTTGCCTCCTGTTTTGGAAGCCGAATTTCTATGTAGCCAGTCAGGCCCCTGACGGTCGAGCAGATTTTGAGTATTTAACAGATGGAAATTTCACTTATTTATTTCGCATGAGACGGAGACCTTGCGATATTTTGCACTTGTCATGAAGTCAAAGCAGCTCGAGGCACTTAAACTGTGTGGTCTTATTCCTCAAAAACGTCACTTTCATTGATCGTCAGAATAGGAGATACATCAAACGTTGAAGTTTCTCCTTGTTTACTATGGGACTGAGACCCTGCACTGCATTTAACTTTATCGCAAAGCCCAAATACCTCCAATTACTCAAGCTGCATGAGTTTATACCTCAAACATATCACCTTTATTAATCATCAGAATAGGGTACACGTCAAACCCTGAACGTTCTCCTCGTGAGTGACGTCAACTTTAACGTCACCACAGACACCTTTCGTCCCTTATCGGTGATACAAAAAGAAGGTCCTTTCTAATCTCATTTTGGGCGGACTTTGCCAATTAAATTAAACTAAAATCGACCAACTGCTTAAACTTCTTCGTCCTAAGGGAAGAAATAAATAGCTGATGAAATTATCATCAGAGTCATCAGAGAATGTTGAAGTGAATACCGTGACTCAGACCATGGAAATGAAACTCTCAAATAGGCAAATTTTAAACAATAATTGGAGACAAAATAATGACACCAATTAATATAACAGATGAAAGTTAATAGAGCAAACACATTTATGGTGCTGGTTGTTAATTTCACAAACTATGTTGTGAATCACCGCACGTTTCCCGTTTTAGATGACGGATGTCTTTGCAGCCAACTAGATACTTGAAGGACGACCAGATTTCAACCATTAATCAGAAATAAATTTCAGTTATCCATTTCGTTTGAGACTGAAATATTGTAATAATTTGCACCATATCATGAACTCAGAACAACCTCAAGCACTCAAGCTGTGCAATCTTTTCCTTTAAAACCGCCAATTTCATTCAACGTCAGAATAGAATAAACATCAAACGTTAAAATTTCTCCCCGTGAATGAAGACAGCTTCAACTTCAACTACTTATCGCAATCATTTTCACTTTGTCCAAACATCAAACTCGTCCCCAGCTATTCTCTGTGACTGGATCAACCGCAAACCTCTGCACAAAATGTAACACCGACCAGTTAAGCCCTTGACTCAAAAGGTCGTCGTGTCTTACGTACTACGTCCGCTTCCCCACCACCGCTAAAATGTCGATAGTGTTATGCTTTGTACATTCTTCTTATTCTCAATCACCTACATCATCGCGAAAGCATTGTCTTCTGCCTTTGAAATGTTTTTTTTTGGTTGAGAGGAGTCGGGTACCTTTCTTTTTGTTCCAGTGTCATTGGACGCGGAGTATAAATAAAATGCAAACCAAAACGCTATCGGTCTGTAAACGTGGAGTCTAGTTGGGAGGACTAAGACTACTAGTTTGTCTATCAGTTAGAATTTGGAACTTTTGATTTGTAAATTTGAACCTGATAAATGGCATTCGCAGTCGGTGCTTCAGGGAGTAACCACATCAACCACCCACTGAGATGAGAAAAATTCATCAGGACTTATTTCAAACTATATTTATCGACATTTTTTATCCTTTCAACGATTTCCTGTCCATCTGAGAAACATTTGTACGTCAATGAACCATACTAAAGACCATTTTTATTTCTTATTTATTTTTTCTATTTTCTGATTCTTTTATTTCAAAAATATAAACCCAATGACTCTGATGGCTTATTCCTCATAATGTTTTCTTTTCATTGATTTTCGCAATATTGCCTATTCACTGCTGTAGGTTTTCCCATGTGCAACGTTGAACTCAGTCGTTAACATCTGCGTCGACCGATTACAGGCCACCTAAATATCGAATCCACTCTCAGCTGCCCACTGTTTTGATCACAGGCATGACATGGGCTGAAAAAGTTGCACAATTTCGGACATACCACAGCGTTTAACATAACAACGCTTGACTTATTATTGTAGTTCTTGTGTGTGTCAGACAACCTGCAATCTCCCCACACCCACTGAGAGCCGTCAAATAAACACATTTTGAAACTCTGTCGTTGCAGCCTTCTCTCTTGATTTGCCAGAAGTCGCCGCTCAGACCTCTTAAGGTTGCTGCAGAGTTAACCATCTGTCGGTATGATGTGCCTCTGATGTGGTATTTATTCTGTTTGCTCTGTATTTGGGCGCCCTTTATTCTGAGCAGGTGTGCATTCAATTTTATTGTCGTCCACCAATAAAATCCCGAGCAGATAACGTCCGCGAATATTGTTTGTGTTCCTCCCTGACGCAGCATCCTGTCTGCGTACATGAAGGCAAACAATGCCGGATTCTCGATTACGTGAAATGGCTTTAGATGTCGAGCCTCAGAGTCCGCCAGGGATCTACTGGCAGAAGACGGTGTACGCATCTCAGGTGGAGAAACTTGTATCACGTACGTGGTTGGAGGTGGTTATGACATCCACACTCCTTGCTTGTCGACAGGTTACTTTTCAGACGTGCCAAGGCTTCTTACTAATTAGCACTTCCTTAGTAATGTAACAAACTGCGAAATGTAGTGCCAAAGTATGCCAGAAAATTAGTCTTGATTTGATTGTTGGTCATGAAATCTTAGCTATTATTTTGTGTTTGAACGTTGCATTCATGGAGGATTGACTTGAGCTCCTCCTTATCCATATCGTAAACGTAAGCATCACATTGCCATATCGGGTTTTTGTGCTGTTGTTCCTAGCGCCCATAAATGACAGTGCCTTCAAATTTCCCTTTATATTCTTGTAGAAAATATTTTAATAACTTAAACAAGCCCTTGTGCATGTTTGACTTCCAGTGTTTTCGGCCAATATACTTGCATTTATTGCATGCAAAACAGATGACTTCAGAGTTATAGACTCAGGATTGTTATTTTCGCATTAGGTATCAGTGGCGAAGTAATCGGATTATATAATAACCACGTATACATGTAGAAAAACATTACCGACAAATAAAAGGGAGACTGGAATGGCCCCTTCTGGCCTCCCAAGTGATGTCAGCAGCCAAAACCACCTACGAGGTGTGGACCGTCTGGGGCTCGATCATGTGATGTGTAGGTTAGAAGTCCAAAGTCCCTAATCACGGAGCCCTCGGGCTCCTTATCCTGTTCGGTTACGATCGTTAATATCCAATATCAGAAAGACGCCCACAAATTGTCTTTATTACGCATTGCTGTGAGACTGCTGGTTGGGCTCAAAGGACAGCCCCAAGGCAGAACGGGATGAGTTAATCCCGTAACATGATCGGTGTGGACCCCTCTAGCATTATGCATATATACATATACTGAGAAGATAAGGCGATCACAGAAACCATGGATTTATTTGCCTGACGTTTCGAAAGCAAACAAGCTTCCATCATCGGAGGTGGGTCGCTTACTGCACGTCCCAGTATTTAAGGGTTTTCTTTCGTGCTGGCGTGTCACTGACTTCCAGCGCGCTACATCACACGGTATGGCGATGGTTGTCATGGCGGCATCGGTTCCTCCTCATCCTTTGTAGGGTGTGGGGAGGGGGGCGGCGCCGGGGTGACCGCGCCCATTGCTCTTGTTTGCATTGTCCGTTATCCGCCCTCGACGCATCTCGCCTTCCTGCCCCGTTCGCACCTGCACGTATCCGCGTGGACGATGGTTGTCATGCCACTGTTGACGTCGGGCTGGGGGGTTCTGTCACTGTCGGGCGTTCTCATCGAGTGCTGGCGTCAGTTGTATCCGGGAACGCGCATTTTCGCTTCAATCAGCATATACATATGCGTACGTACCAGAAGATGCATCCAAGAAATATAATTCGGAGAAGAAGAAGGTGTTCTTTTGAAAACTGAACAAACATGATTCAGTAGATGTTCACTATTGGTTACCCAGGTGATTGGAGGACGTGTAGAAATCTTTCTGCATGTCCGACGACGACATTGACAAGCAGTGTTAAAAATATACGAAATAAAGCTTATTCAACTACCCAAATTACTTACTTTTATTTTAAGTATATATGTATATATTTGAAATGTTTGCTTTCTGATTACAGATAGTCGATTTGGGGATGATAGATAGGCGTTCACTAATTTCGTTTGTGGATACACGCACTCCGTTGTGCCAGGACCCACACAGCGACTAATGTTGTAGGAGGAATAACATTACGATGAAGCACAAGGGAGACTCGAATTGTTCTTCCTGGCTAATTAGCTGCCAATCCCTGAGGCCCGAAAGTCCTTTTTTCTTGGAAATATCGGTGCGTACATTTTACTGATTTATACTAGCATCATATGGGCAATAGCTTAGAAAAAGCATGCTTTTATGACACTTGAAAGCTAAGGAGACTAGTCACCTGTACTTGCTTAAATTTGTGCACAGATGTGGCCAGTTCTATCCGGCGTTCCCACTGCCAAAAATAAGTCATCACTGGCGAAAGCTGGAGGAAGTTCTTGTCAGGCCCGGGTAACCCAATACTGCTTTCAAAGCGTTGTCCTGGATTGAGAAAGCGTTCGCACATTTTGTTCATTCCTAACCATGCTCGACTCGGCCGAAGATAATGGTAGAAGCCACGCAGAGGTCACCATGAGTTCTAGGTCAAACAGCACTGTAACCAGTTTGAATAACATTACATTTTACTGGAAATGATGTAATTGCTGATTTGACTGGCCATTAGAACGGACTGCGGTGAAGGTTACTTATGTGCCCCTTCCCGGCAAAACACGGAAATGGCAACATTAACTCTAATTTCAAGTATTAAGCGTAACCCTTAGCATGCCCTTCACCTTATATTACGGAGTTCCTTATCTCATGCCGTCCGTTGAGATGCCATATAATTGATTCATATCCAGAAGGCTTATAATGATAAATATTGTGAACATAATTGATAGGCCACCTCATAAAAATTTAAATCGAAATTTATAGTTTTTTCGATCGGGGAAATCAATAAGGTGGGGTTTTAATATTGATTATAATGCGGCATAATGCGAAAGTAGATGTCGGGATGCCGGCTCTTGATTGCAGTTCTTTATGGCCCTCTGCAAATAGTTTTGCTGCAAACGTGACTACTTAATAAGGGGGAATTTGCTGATAGAAGCGAACAGGCGAGTCCCAGGTAGCAGTTCAGAAGATGAAGATGCGATCACTGGGACAAGAAGTTTATTTGCCTGACGTTTCGGATTCACACTCGAACCCATCATCAGAGACATTCGCAGATAGAGGTGA
>CACRXP010000692.1:37256-67560 GCA_902702965.1 Spirometra erinaceieuropaei | reverse complement strand
AGCCACGTGCTATAAATACTGCACTCCTGGTGCCACCTTCACCTCTATCTGCGAATGTCTCTGATGATGGGTTCGAGTGTGAATCCGAAACGTCAGGCAAATAAACTTCTTGTCCCAGTGATCGCATCTTCATCTTCTGAAGGGGGAATTTCTTCCCATGTTTTTATAAACCAATTTGAATTCAATGTTTTTCTACGGAAAATGGGAAAGAAATCTTTCCTGTTTTCATTTAATAGCAGTTTGCTCGTTTTGCGAATATTATACCCTAAAATTAATATTCTTTATGTTTAAAGATTTTGGATTACGCGGTTTTTAAGACCGGGAAATGTCCGCATATAAAGTATCGCATCTGTTCATGCATAAGCGGTACTTGTAAAGTATGCAACATAGCCCACGCTACCCGCAAAATAATATGAACACTACATAGCGTCTTCTTTATAATAAATAGAAATATAGGATTTTTTAAGAAAGACATGCAGTTTTTTATTTAAGGACCATGAATGCAAAAATAACATCTTGTTAGGGTGCCTATTCTTTAAGAACATGACAAGGAGAAAATATGAGCCATTATTTAATGAGTACAACATATATATAATAGTATAATATGTTTAAATTTGCAAGGGCACCGAAAATTTTAAAAAAATGCGTATTGAGTATGTAGTTATTTTTGTAGGGTGTAGCTTTTAACAAGAACGAATAAGAAGCCTTTTATAAAAGCTATTGTCCTGATGTGACAGAAATATCTTATGATTGTGCTCCTCAGAATCTTTTCCAACGACCAAATATGTGTAATATTTCTTTGATCAAAGCACATCTCAACTAACTTTTTATTGGATATTTTACCCGCTGTAGTAGGACACTTAAGATTTCCACGCGATCCCTAAGACGATTCATTGTTTTTATCCACTCATTAAGATGTGGCCTTATGCTCTTATGTTCACTGAACACGCTGTATATCAAATTCACTTATACGTCAACAGACTTAAGCGGATTCTGTTTTTCCTTTTATGGGCATCGCACTTCTCATTTGCGTGAAGTATTGTAGATGTGCTAAATCATGAAATGTTAACCGGAAGTCTGAAATGCGTTTTCGACTCGAGAAGATTAACTAAATAGATTTGCATTATTAATCACCTTGCAGCATAATTTTAAACTTAGTCGTTTACTTCCGGATGTCGACCCTTGAAAGAAAGCCTTTACACCCGCCTGCAAAACATGACTACTCATAGTTATGAATTCTTTTCATTACTTTTCGACGCCTTTATAAACTCAATTATAATTCTTTAGAAACATGTATACAAATGTTCATTCATTTGCTCACTTGACAGACAATTGCACAATTTATAAACCTTATAGTTGACGGCAGAGTATAATTCGGTTTTTTAGACTTTTCCAATTCCCACAACTTTTGAACCCAGCTTGCTGTTGCTTTAAAATTAGGGATATTCATCTACAGGTTGCATATATTCCTTGTACGGAAAATCATACACTTCTCTATGCTATCAAGAGGACAGCATATAGGGTTCTTAAAAATGTAGCAGTCGATTTGAGCCATACTGAAAACGCTTTAAGCGGCATCAGCAAGTGCACAGAAATGACGCTTAATGAACGACTATCTTACGGTCCTTAAAAATCTCATAATTACAGAATCCCTTAAACCAAATTATACCCATCCCGTAAGTACAAAATCTGAATAAAATATAATTGTTTACCAGGTAGGTCAAAGAATGAACATTTTCATGCATGTTTTTATGGGATATATCTGAATTTATAAAGGGATCGAAAATTAGTAATAAAAACACATTTGAAATTAAATAGACACTTGTGCGGAATGTAGGTTTTGCAGGCCACCAAAACCATGTTTGTGGAAAAGCCAACATCCAAGGTAACTGAAATATCTAGAGATCATGTTGCATGCTGATGAATATCACAACTCTAGTTAATTAATCTTTTCGGGTCGAAACTCACTTCAGAATTTTGGTTGGAATCTCATAAAGTAACACATCTACTGTGAAATAAGGTTTAACGAGTGACAAAAAGGCATTATTAAAAATGAGAACTTGTATCAATTAAGACAATACCGAAGATCTTGTTCTAGAAGAATGGAGCATTCATTCTGACAGTAAAAAAATCAGGTTAAATTAGAAAAAAATAGAGAAATCGACGGCCATGAACTGTTTACTTGTGGAAGTGTCTAAAATATGGGATGCTGCAGAACTTGTAAGCTCTGAAGAAAAAGGTTAATCCCGGGAAAAAATGTTCCTTAAGTACTGACATGGAGAAACGAAACTTTTCGGACGCTCCACGTCAAACTTCTCACTTTGGACTTTACTTGGTCTGCCAGTCATATTTGCCTGCGCTGTGACTTACTCCGCGTGCAAATTCTTAACAAGCACAGTATATCCTTGCTTCTGTAGGAAGAGACTCAGAAGAAACTTTTATCGATTTTTGGTAAGTATTAGACTACATTTAAACCATAGGCGTGACCCTAGTGAGCAGGAATTCCTCAGCGTAGACAGGGCGATCTGTGCCACAGTCTGGTAGAGGCCGATGCCGTATCGCCATGTCATCGCAAACTGTACAGGCCTTTCCCCTATCACAACTGGCAGGGTTGGCATGAGTAAGTAATTTCAGAATTTGTTTGACTACCATATACTCTAGCTACATTCCGCTGCCTTACGACGTCCCGAGTGTTTCATTTTCGCCTTCAAATACTTAATAGGACTGTGCAAGTGTGTATAGACCTTTATAGTAGATTGCTAACTGGGGGAATGTTAAAAAATATTCTGAGATGCGTTTCCGACTCGAAAAGATTGCTCAGGTACGGTTGCAGTATTGATCAGCAGTATTGATCGCAAAATGATTCAGCTACTTCATAATGTCGGCCTTCGAACAAAATTGTTATCGGTTGCCTGCAAAAGGTCACCTCAGTAAAAAATGACTATTCATATAGCATAAATGTTTCTAATTGATTTTAGATTCTCCTAAAAAGTTAATTTCTTTTCATGGAAAACATGCAAAAAACTTACATTTTCAAACTGAAAATTTAAAGGAAGGGCATAATTCGGTTTTAAAAATGCTCTAAATATGAGATTGTTTAGTAATCTTGAAATTCCAGTTCATAAAACCTATTTCCGTATTTAATAATGCTGCTTGTAAATTTGGCATTGTGGTTCAGATTAAATGTTAGATTTTGGGAAAACCTGTGTTGTCTGCTCTTACATGATTTCCTTTACCCGAAAAACATACAGTTTATAATTTGTCAACTCTGAGTGTAATTATAACGGCAGGTCTGTCTCAACATTAATCGAAAATCGGGAAAGTTTTCAACACCATTTTATACACTTTGTTCAAATATTAAGTGTAAAGAAGACCTAGTCACCTACCTAATAAATAAAGGAATGAATATTTAAATACGTAATTTCTATGAAACATACATCTAGAGTCAACGAGCAGAATTTATGCCGCCTAAGTAATCATTTTTACCGAGGTGAATTTTTTTCGAGCGGCCAAAGAGAAGTTCGTTCAAAATCCCGTGTCTGGTCCTTAATTAATTATCGTGGAATTTTGCTTCAAAGGACTTAATACTACGGCCTTAGTTGCGTAATCTTTTTGTGTCGAAAACGCATTCGAGAATTTTGTTAACGTTTCGCGAGTAAGCGCATCTTTTGTGGTTTTCCAAGTAGTTAAAATCAGCATCATCAATTACCTGCTCGAATGAGTGTGCACCGTCTCAGCAAACGAAAAAACAAATCCGCAGAACGTCAGAGCTGCTATTGCCTTTAGTAGAAGAAAGCCGACTATGAATCACGGGCTTATGCGTTTAAAGAAATCCGATAAAAACACATGTGTTGTGTAAATCATAATGAAGTGCGTCTGCGAGAAATTAATGTGGTGAAGAATAAGTCTGTCTAGTTAGCCCAAGCCGTTCAGGACTAAATAGTTGTTGGTTGACATCCGTCTGAATGTTTTTGTGAGCATACAGTAGATGTGCTAACTCATGAAATGTCAATGAAAATTCCGAAATGCGTTCTCGTTTCGAAAAGATAAATTAAGTAGTGTTGTATAACCAATCATGATGCAACATTAATCTATAATGATCCAGTTACCTCAGGGTGTCGGCTTTCAAAAGAACTTATTTTCGGCTGCATGCAAGATCTATACTCTGCAAAAAATGAATACTTAAGAAGCATGCAATTTTCTTATTGATTTTCGATGCCCTTGAAAATTCAATCATATTTCATGGAAAATATGGATAAAAATATTCATTCTTTTACTTATTAGGTAGAAAATCACGTCTACTTCCAATTTCATATTGAAATGAAGAGTATAATTCGGTTTTAGAAAAGTTTCTAATTGTGAGATTGTTTAATATCGTTGAATGCCCGTTCATGAAACGTCATGTGGCTGCATTTACGAATGTGGTTTGTAAAGTTAACAAAATTGCTTAAATCCACTGCTTGATTTTATGAACCCTATATGGTCTCCTCTTGACACCGTAGAGAAATGCATGGTTTTCCGTACACAGAAAATATACAGATTGTAGTTTTGAAACCCTGAACGTAAGTGTAACAGCAGGTCGGGTTCAAAATTATTCAGGAATCCAAAAAGTTTTTTAAAACCGAATTATACTCTTCTTTTGAGTATAAAATTGGAAGAAGACGTCATTGTCTATCGAATAAGTAAAAAAATTAATATTTTATGCATGTTTTCCATGAAATATGATTGAATTTTCAAAGACATCGAAAATCGACAAGAAACGTGCATGCAACGTATGCAGTCCTTTTTTGCAGAGTATAGATCTTGCATGCAGCCGATAATAAGTTCTTTTGAAAGCCGACACCCTGAGGTAACTGGATCATTATAAATTTATGCTGCATCTTGATTAGTTGTACAACACTTCTTAATTCATCTTTTCGAAACGAGAAAGCATTTCGAAATTATGGTTGACATTTCATGAGTTAGCTCATCTACTGTATGTTAGGCAGTATTCTCGCTGTACCAACTCCCACTGATTTATACTTATCGTAATGTGCTTTCAATAGTGAATTGGAAGGTCGACTGTTAATATGGCATATCTGTAGTCCACATATCTAAAAGCAAGACCACAGCGCCTCTTCCTATTATGGCCTTTATGTTTTTGTCAGTTATGTAGACCCTGAGGTTCACAAGTCTCCTGGTACATGCTGAATATGATAAAACATTGTGTCTGAAAGGCCAATCACTGCACGAAACGCAAGTTTCGTTATCTTCCATAGAGAAGGAAGATGCAATGTACTTGCTTAATTATGAAGTGTCGATCAAAATCCTAAAATGCGTTTTTTGACTAGAAAAATTTCTTTAAATGAGTTTTAATACTAACTATCGTGCCACATAATCCCAAAAGTGTTCAAACAAAGAAAATGCGATGAACATGCAAAATTTATTGACGTCATTGCATTTCGTGACTTCGTGTTCAACTGCACACAGTCGTCGCGTATTTATATGATAGGGTAAAATATTTGATCAGAGATAGGCCTATAAAAATTAAAAATGAAAGGTGCATAAAACATAGTAAGTTGGCCTGGTATAAGGGTGCGCTTGTCGAGGAGGAAAGAAGGAGGGAAGTTATCTAAGCAAGCGAATTTGCATTACGTTGAAAACCTATCAAGCACGAATGAAACTGAGCACGCGGGACGGCAGTCAGTCATGCGAGGGGAGACAAATGAGAAAACGGGTGTGGGATCGGGAGTATGCCATTGTCGATCCTTACCATGACGTTTAATGACGTCAATAAATTCCGCTTTTTTCTTCGCCTTTTCCTTGTTCAAAATTCTTCCGGAAAATAATGTTTCAATTTACGCAAAATATCTTCAGTCATGTCGGTGTGCCGCTCTTCGGGTTAACTTCTTTCCGGCCGCCTGCAAAGGCTACACGCTGTAAAAAAGACTAGTACATTAATATGCGTTTTTTCACTGATATTCAGTTTCCGTATTAATTAAGATATATTTCGTAGAAAACGTGTGTTTAAATACTTATTATTTTACTGATTGTATAACACATTATGACATTTTGAATTGTTAACTTCAATAAATGGTATAATTCGGTTTTAAAAAGTTTTCTGATTATGTGGCTTTTTTAAAAGGGTGAAATTGCCGTTTATAAAACATCATGTTTCCGCACTTACTAATGTTATCTGCATAGTTTACAAAAAGACTCAAATACATTGCTAAACTTCATGAACTCTATATGTTGTCCTCTTAACAACGTGTGAAAAGATATGATTTTCATTACAAGAAATATATGCGGTTCGTAGGTTAGAAAACCCTGAGTACAAGTGTAACGGAAGGTCAACTTCGTAATTACTTGGGAATTAAAAAATTTTAAAAAGCACATTATATCCTTTTTCAAAGTGCAAAATTTGAAGAAGACGTAGATGTCTGCCAAAGGGATAAAAACCGAATATTTTATGCAAGTATTTTTTGCAACATAGTTAAATTTATAGGGACACTAAAAATCAACGAAAAAAATTCAACTACGTAAGTATCCGTTTTTTACATAGCGTAATTTGTGCAGGCTACCGGAAAGAAGTTCATTAAAAGGCGGCATCGTGGGGTAACTGCAATATCTCGAAATTATCCGTCACGACTGTTAATATTACAAACATACATAAATAACTTTTTGAGTCGGGAACGCATTTTAGAATTTTGGTTACCATTTCATGAATGAATACATCTTCTGAAGGACGAGAAGAATGCTACCCGAGTTTGTGCGCGCAACTCATTGTTGCATCCACTTCCTCCGGCTGCGATGGGCCATGTCGTTCTCAACTGTCGAATATTTGGGTGCTTGTTCCAGAGCATAAAAGGACTCTCATTCGGAAATCTGCATTGAATTGCTTTTGGACATGAGAGTTTTAGCCGGGCGACTGAATCTGCTCGAAATGCTCTCTCTCTCGTCGACTGTGAATGTGTTCTTTGGGTGTTTACACTTGCTCTTTTACAGCAAGCATTTCGTCACTGGCTACATGCTGTGTCCCCTTCACTGGATGCAAGATCCAGGCTGACGTTAGAGTGGTGAAGTCTCGGGCGGCCAACTGCCCACCCCTTTTACTGACTCCGGACTCAGCTTCATCTTAACCGGTCTCCTTCACGAGAGGCCTGTGTACAAAGATCTGCAAAATTTTTATTTAAACACTACCGCTCATTTTGATGATAGTGTTCATTAGTAGTTTATTCAGATGCTCCACCAACCGTGTCTTGAGCGGTCTGCTTTGTCAGAGGCCATCGGCAATAATCAAAATAAATGCGAATTCAACTCACAACATGTAGAAAGTGCGGTTCTGCAATTAACCGGGACAAGGGTTTTTGTTACGTAATTTTTATGCTTTACCTAACAGCGACGACTTTAGAACCTTATGTCACTTACGTGTCACTTGTCTCTCTCCGTACACCTACTTTAAAACAAGGGCAACCTTACATCTATTAGAGTCGTCACGGCGGCGCAAGATCCGTCAGGGGAACGAAGTCCTCTAGGAAACCGCCCTTACCAATCTAGGTAAGGGCACTCTTTCGTGCACACAGTAGGCGCAAAAATTAAGAAAGCATGTTGAAAAAGAAGCGATTTTCTTAGTCCGTACCAAACTCTCTAATTGTTGACTTGTTTTAAAGTAACTCACAGGTCAAACGGGTAGATTCTGGGTGATCACCGTCATGAATGGTATCGAAATCACACCTCAGTGGAGCAAAGAACAGAGGCATTATGCTATAAAAGTGTCGGTATACTTCGACCTCGCCGGATCCCGATGTAGTCGAAAGCATCCTTCACGATGATGAGGTTGACCAGCAGTTGATGATGTCCGCTGTTTGTGATCAAGGCTAAAGGCATTGTATAGCCATTTTAACAATCGCCCAGCAACTGCAATCGGCACGGATTGTTCTACTTGGAAATGATTCCCATGAGTAGACACAGAGACCCCATTTTTAGTCCTGTCTAAACACAGGATATCATGTTAACATGAAATGGTGTTCCATGGTCATGTTCGTTGGCCAGTTTTATCATTAATAACTTAAGAAGTTCAATAAACAATTTCTCTGACGTAGTTTCTGGGCTCCCACTCCATTGGATTCGGTAAACTACACTACTGCCATGACAACGTGTCTATTGGTCTCATTAACTGACGCCTACTGGTTGTCTCCTGTCTGTGTGTAATTACACCTTCATACACGCACAGGCAACTTACAGCCTCCAAGACGTTATGGACGTGTGGGTCTGCTCACCAAAATGTGGGATCAATACGATTTTAATCTCATTTCGCTGCGTGTGCGCCGGTTTGTGACGTTGATTTGACCAATTACTAAAGCTATATTAATTCGGCAACCTTGTCTTCCGGTGCACTGCGGCGCATCTCAGCAAGCCGATATATTGTCTATATGTGGATGCGTTTGTCGCTTTGTGACTGGTTGTTTAGATAGCGCAGTACTTAATTTGTATTTATTGTTCTTCCGAACATCCCGTTGTTTGCGAAAGAAGCGGATGTCTGTGCCATTGCTATTGAGCTAAACGACCTAGTATTACTTATGATTGCATCCGCCAAGATAGTGAAATAGCGGCGATTAACAACGCTAATGCCGGCAATCATGAAATTGTGGCATCAAGGAAAAGCATCTTTGATAAAAACTCAGTTGTTAGTTTTCTGGGCACGCAGTGGCATGACGACTGCACGTCATAAACACTGCAACATCTTGCGCATGAATTGCATGCATCTGCAGCTGTTCTTGCCGGCGGGTTGGAGCATGGACCTGAAGAGTCAGGAAAATGCAATTATTGCTTTAACGGTCGCATCTGCCTATTTTCTGAAGAACGATATTTTATCGATATCCATTTTTTGGCTGTCATCAAGATGTCGATGAATCTTACAGCTACAAAAAGGCAAACGTCCTTCATTCCCACTAGTTAATACCTTGACCACGATGGACAGTAACGGTTGGCGGCCTTTCAGTTGGTGTTCACAAAATGGAAACAAATGCAGTGCCTTCTCCACTCAGTTGATTGACTATCAAGGATTTACTGACGCCAAACACACAAAAAAGAGCTGATGAACACACAGATCTGAACTAGCACTTTCGTCGTTGGTACTTTTCAAGGGGTCAAAACAGGTTGATGCCCTGAAATTCCCACCAATAATCCCGTAAAGTAGACATGATTTACGTTGCTTAATACAAGACATTCGGTGTCTCAATATAACTCAAAGCGTGACCGTTTAAGTAAGACAAAAGTAATACTCACGGGGTCAAAAATGATCAAACTCCAGTACTTTTTCTTCTCTTACAACAGTCCAAGAAACCAGCCTTGCGAACCAAAGGTTAGTATGAGTAATTGATTACGTGGTCTATTTACTTCTTCTATCGTAATTGGCACATATTACTACTGTCAGTTCTACCATGGTTTTAGGGAACTTGTTTTCATCGGTAAAAAGACAGTAGTCAATTAGTATATTATCAAAGGGAACATTCGTAGCATAAAAGTGGTATTAGCTGCAAAATGCCCTCAGATAAAGTATGGCTGGGGCATCATGCCAAAACAGGAGATTTGCCGAATTCCTATCGCACCCGCCTCGTAGGTAAACTGCATATATTCAGCAAACTGGATGCATGAAAGTGACAGTATTGAAACTGTTAGATCTACTTGACCGTTTGTTTCAATTCAACTAGGATACGATGTGCAAAAGCTTTAGCTCTACTTTATAACTGACAATATTTTGGGTTATATATCCACTCGCTTGTTGAATCCTAACCGAAGATCCAATAAATGACCGCTGTTGTGAAGATGGCATAATTTATTTCCAACTGCTCGTTTGCACAGACTTCAATACTGTCGGACAAGTTGTGTGTGTATTAATTCACAAACGATGTCATAAGCAGAGGTAGAAATCTACACATCGTTTGCATACTGATAAAGAATTACTGTTCTTGCGCAGAGTGACATTCTCCACGGATAAATCGATCAATGTCTGTTGCAGAAATTATTATTTTTATTCCGTTATACTTTCCTGTAACTGCAAAATGTGGAGGGAAGTAAAAGCATTTAAGCGGTGAATGTAGTTAAATTGGTAAAAATGCGTGCACGTGATGTTGGCCATGTACAACAACTGGGCATCAATAAATTCTACCTCATAACCAAGTAGCCCTTGATTTGCCTGGGCTAACTCATGAAATGTCAACCGAAAGTCTGAAATGTGTTTTCATTTCGAAAAGGTTCGTTAATTAGGGTTGTTAACTAATCGTCATACAACATAAGTCTCTAAAACTGCAGCTACCTTGAAATGTTGGCCTTCAAAAGAACTTCCTTACGGCTGTATGCTAGAATTATACTCCGCAAAAATGACTACTTAAATAGCATACATTTTTTCCAATGATTTTCGATGCCTCGAAAACGTCAACTTTATTTAATGGAAAAAACGCATAAAACTATTCATTATTTGGCTTATTTTGTTGAAAATGACGTCTTCGTGCAATGCTATATTCGAAAAGAAAGTATAATTTGCTGTTCAAACACTTTTAAAACTCCTGATAAATTTTGAAACCGACATGCCGCAACACTTGTATTCAAGGTTTCCTGACTATAGGCCATATATTTTCCACGTACGGAAAGCCACAAATTCCTCTACGGTGTTAGGAGTAGGCCGTATGAGGTCAATAAAATTTAGCAGTTGATTTGGGCCATATTTTAAACCCTACAAGCATAATTAGTAGCTGCGAAGGCACGATGTTTTATGAACACGCATTTCACGGCATCAAAAAATCTCACAAATGGAAACATTTTTAACCGAATTTTACTCGTCTTCCGAGTATAAAATTGGAAGAAGACCTCATGTACTACCGAATGTGCAAAAGAGTTAATAATTTTAATGCACGATACCAATTAAATATAGTTGACTTTTCGAGGGCATCAAAAATCAGTGGGAGAATGCATGCTAATTAATTAGCCATTTTTTTGCAGAGCACGGTTCTAGCATGCAGCAGCAACGAAGTTCCTTCGAAAAACAACATCTCGAGGTAGCAGAATACTTAGAGAATTATGTTGTATGTGGATTAGTTTGACTACCCTAATTAATTAACCTCTTCGAAACAAAAACGCATTTCGGAGTTTTGGCTGCCATTTCGTGAGTTAGCCCACGTAATGTATGAGCGCATTGGAGTTTCAAGTTGAGGATTATTAGACAAATAGATAAAATTGCAATTAACGGAGCAATTTTTGCACTTAAGTAATACACAGCTATGAGAGAATGTACCACATAATGCGATAAGGAGGCCTTAGCGATTAAACAGCAGATGTGCTTTCGCATAAAATATTTAATGAAGCACTGAAATGTATTTTCAACTCCAAAAGATTACTTTAATGGAAGTTATATAGGAATTACTGTGCGGTAGAATACCTAAATAAACCAGCTTCTTACTTAGCATAATTTGTTGCCGGCAATCATTGTTACCTATAGAAATTTAAAAATTATTTATGAAATATATGCGAGAGGCATTTTTATTTTACTTTCTTGTAGCGAGTTGCGTCTTCATCAAATTTAACAATGAATGAAGTAGTATCATTCGGTTTTAACAAGGTTCAAATTACAAGATTTGTTAAAAATATGGTGCGCAATTTTACATTGTGGCAACAGCACTTTTATCAACGATAATTTTAGAGTAGACTAGGTAATCCATGTCTGTTAAAAGTTGCTCAGTTGAGGTGTAATTTCAGCAGCAGTTGCGATGAATGTCATTTTTTAATGTTTTTTGTAGATTTTGTCGATACGTAAGCGTTTTTTATCGAATTGTAGTTATCTGGAAGCAGCGCGTGGAGTCAATCATAAAATTATCTTGAGTCACTTGCATGAACTTGGTTTTGCCTACAAGAACACCGATAAATACTTACAGGATCTGATCGAATCAAAAGCTGGTCATTTTTTTAAAACTTACCGCTAGTTGTTGCAAACTATTTTGAGAAAGTGATTCGTAAAACGCATCGTGACGTCTGATGAGAAATGGATTTGTCTCGTCAATCACAACTGACAAAAGAAATAGGTCCCGAGAGGTCAGGTTCCTCGATTGGTACCAGGTCAAGATTGGTTTGGCCAGAAAGCGATAATCTACGTTTGGTGTGCGCCACTTGAATTTTTTGCCAATGTTTGTACTGTCAACGCCTGATCCAAGTTCACGATAAGCTTGAAGAGAAATAGCCTATATTGTTTCATCAAAACAGACTCCGTTTCACCGGGACAAAGTGAACTCTTACACTGCAAAAACACAGCATAAAATCGAAGAATTGGATCGGGATCTAGGTTCTTCCAGAGCCAGCCTGCAGGCCCGATGCCGCAGCATCTGATTATGGCCTCATATGCAGCAATGCCATGAAGCTTACCAATCATGCAGATAGTTCTTCTAGTCAAGGCTCAAATAATGATACCTTAGCCAAATCCGAATGCTTGCAGATCGACGACAAAAAATAATAAAGGAATTTACTTTGGAGGGTAATATTTATTTTTTATTGTTGCCAGAAGCCAGGTTTGAATTTGTTTTATAAGATTTTGCATTAAAATCCCGTTTTTGCAAGTGAAACAGAACTTTTGCTTAGACCTTTTATGTGAAACTTATATGTTCTCTTCCAATAGAATTTAATATTGTTTGTGCAGGAGAGATACACGGCTTGTAGTTTCAGAACCCTGAATACGGGTGTAATTATAGGTCGGGTTCAAAATTATCAGATAATCGAAGAATTGCTTCATAACTGAAATACTCACTTTCTCCAAGTTCAAAGTCTGACGGAGACGTAATTTTCTACCAAAGAAACAAAGGGAAGAATAGTTTCGTGCGGGTGTTCTATGAGATGTATTGGAATTTGTGAGGGTTTTGAAACCTCTAGTAAGACTAGGCTATGTAATAGTCATTTTACGAGACATACTTCAAGCAAACATTCGATGAAATGTTCGTACAGTAGTTGGCATCCTTATGTGTTTGGACTATCTGAACGTTATGTTACACGATGATGTATTACACTACTAAAGTGATTTTTTCGAATAGAAAACGCATTTCACAATTTTAGCCAACATTTCATAATATACCATGTCGTTTACACATTTCAGTTTTAAAACGAATTCTCGGAGTCTTTCTCAGTTGCTTCATTGCCATCACAAAACATTAGAAAAAATGCAAAAAGTTATTGGCAAACTGATAGAATCAGCGAAATAGGAGCCTCCAAATAAAAAGCGAACTGCAGGGGCCATCGCATGACAATAACCATTTAAAGATTGGACAGTGCTCCATGTCGAGGATACTGGAGGGTTTTTCAACATCACCGATTGTGTTTGCCAGTTTCACGATTACACTGGGGAACCTCTAACCAATGGTCACAAGCCCATAGGCGTTCCGACCCATGCGTTCGTTTTTAACCTGCTTCTGAATTTTCAGACGTAAACAAAGCTATTATGGACTTCCGATATTTCAGATAATTTGTCAGATAAAACTTGATATCCCTTATTCACTATTTCCTTCCAACTAATTATATGTCGCTCCTACTTAAAATGCCACTTTTGAGAACAACGTCCTGAATGCGATGTTCAGCAACGACCGCAAGGGAAAATGTCGACGTCGTTAGGCCTTTCGATTTTTCATTCTGGCTGCAATTTGTGACCTGTTTACTTGCCATGACAACTGTCTGAAATCATACTTTATTTTCAAAAGGGTTATCTGTTTTCAGAAAACGGATTTGGATAGGTGTCAACTTGACCCCTTTTGTAATTGTTAGGATGTCGCCTAATTATCACACTGTGGATCAATCCTACCTTCTCTCATTCTCCGACTCAACGTATTCATTGCCTATTTCCAAATGCCGCTCTCCTGGTAGGTTCAGAAATGCTCAAAGTAAGTATTTATATTGGCCGAGCGGGAAATCTCGACAATTCTAAAAAATATTTTCCTGAACAGAGATTATTACCTCCACCAACATCCCCTTCATCCCCCTGCCCACCTAATTAAAAGACCGCGAATTTTAGTTCTTTTGTTAGTTCGAGCATGGAAAGCCTATATCTTACTACCCTGTTTCAGTTACCTAACATTACTTCTTAATGACAAATTAACTTTTAGTAGTCCGACTAATGTTGCTTTAAGCTGGGCTCCTTAATTCTACCGTGGGTTTGAATTACCAATCAAGTCCTGAGGGCGCCGATAATTCTCGTATTTCGCCTAAACCATATGCACAACATCGCTCGTACTAAGGGAAGCGAAACCAGACAACTGGAAATCCACTATCACCCGTAGGTTATCTGTTTCGATGCAACGGCGGTTGTTCAAACGGAAGCAAGGATTTATCACGCGGTCGTACACAACCTAATCGAATAGCATAGGGCAGTGGGATAGAAATATTGCATTTGTCGGCTATACACATTTTGCTAATTTGTCTTCCTCTGAAGCCCTTATACTTTTGGGACAAAAGGGTCATCCTGCTATTAACAAGGCACAACTAAATTATGCATGAAAGGCGCTTGATCGTTGCGCCTTTGCGATCAGTCTTGGTCTCTCTCAAGAGACTACAGAGCCACCGGTTATGCCAAATAATTACCGACAAACAACTGGGTCGACCGCAAAGTCTGTTTGCCCTTCGTTGCCATTGTCGGCTATCTACACACTGTATATGCTATACATAGTATTTGCAGTCGTGGAACATGATGGCGGATATAATATTAAAATTTTCTGAGGCGTTAAACGTTGCGCATTTTGGTAATTTCTCAGCTTTTCTAAAGAAATGTCCTTTTCTTATGCAGGACTGTGTCCACGCAATTTTATTGAGCAAAATGTTCATAAATATGAACAAATAAACGTTGCGATATAGTCAGACATGCTTTTATTTGCCTCATTTTGTCCTAGATTTCGGTTGGGCATCTAAGCGTTTTGTTCTCTACAATTCTATTAAACAGAGCTTCACGTACTTAAAAATTGATATTTTATCTGATTGTGACCGTAAGAATCAACTAGCAGGTTGCCAGGTTTTTAAGGGAATATGGTGTCTAATTGTTGTTTAAAAGCCTGATTAGCAACTCCGTTCGATTTCATGACCTACAGGCAGTGATTTGTTTAAATGAGCTGAAATTTTTATTTCATTTCCACATATTTCACCTGGCATCTAAGTGATTATTATCCACCAGTAATATCAGATTTAAACATGTGAAACCTTAGTTTTCACATGGATTTTTGCCCGTACATATTTTTGGAATGGAACAATAAAACACTAATAGTTTCGGCAAAATATCCGTATTTATAGGGCCACAGTTCTGTGCATTCATAACCGCAGGGCGCAGCGCATACATGAGAGGGGAAGTCGAGAACAGATGTACAATATAGCAAAAGGCATGTTCTTACGTTTGCAGTTGGAACATATCAGCATTTGCAGCCGCGTGGAAGAAACGGCCAAAAGTGCAAATTTTTTTGGCTTCACTGTGCAAAAGTGCAAAGTAGACACGTTCGTCAACGGAATGGACTACAAAGGCACTCTTTAAACAAATGACTTTTTATAAAAAGGTTTCTGATCGATCAAAGTTTTAGTCGTTGCTGACATTTGTTGCGGACGTGCATTTTATTCGGCAGTGTGGTTTCCTTTTTGAATGACTAAAGTGGTAATCCACAAAAAAAATGACGTCCAAACATTCCTTGTTTCAGCAAATCCCACAAGAAGCATCTGGCTCAGTTGATGTTAGCAAACACGTAATACAGAATCAGTCCTCATGGGCAATCGATTGAAAACGTCAAAAATCATAATGCATTCAGCAACATTTTTAGGAAGATTTGAAAGTCATCGGACACCAAAGAGAGGAAAGTCCAACTTAGTTTGAAAGTAGAACATTTCTATCCCGGCGATCGCGCCTTTTTCTTTTTTTGAGCTGTTATTATATATACGGAGCGGCATCCTTTCGATTGCATCTGTCAAACATGCAGTGCGTGGCCGATCTCATTAAATGTTGACCGAAATTCTGGAATGCGTTTCCGATGATTAAGGAATACTTAAGTGGGGTTGTTATATTGAATATCTTGCAAAACAACCTTATAACATTTAGAACCTGCCAGGATGCCGGCTTTTGAATTCAATTATTTTTGAACATCCGCAGAAACAACACTCGATAAAAATGGCTACTTATGTAGCATGCATTTTTCCTGTCGATTTTCAGTGGTCTTATAAATTCAAATATATTTTAAAGAAAACATTCACATAAAAATGCTTTTGTTTGCTCATTTTGTAGGAAATCACATTGTTGTCATGTTTTGTGCTTGAAGGAAACGTGTCATTAGGTTTTAAAATGTGTCCCAATTCCCGAATAATTTTCAGCCTGGTCTGCTACTGCATCAGCGTTTAGAAATTTCAGTCTGCAGGGCGCATGCTTTCCGCGTAAGGAAAATTATATATTCCTTTATGTCTTTAAGAAGATACAAATACCGTTCATGAAATTTTGCAATGAATCCGGACTGTGTTGTACATTTCATGAGATTGTTAGTAAACGGACGTGTGCGGTCTTGCATGCATGGACATCGCACAGTCTTAAAAATCTCATAATAAGAAACTTTTTCAAAACCTAAATACACGCTTTCTTCAAGCATCAAATATGAAGATAATGTGATTATCATACAAATGAGCAAAAGGAAGCAGATTTTTGTGCATGTTTTGTGTGAAATATATTCGAATTTAGAATGCTGTCGAAAATCAGTAAAAAAACTGCCCGCTTAATAAGTAGTCACTTTTTACCGAGTGTGATTTCTGCGGTGGGTCAAAAAGTCAAATATTCAAAAGCCGAAATCATGGCATGTTCAAAATGTTATAGGCTTATGCTGCAAGACGTTCAGTTTAACAACCTTACCTAAGTAATCCTTCCTAACCGGAAACGCATTCTTGAACTTTGCCCCACGTTTTATGAGATCGGTCACGCACTGCACTCAGTTTTGTTAGTCGTCGACTGGCCTGGGTACATGTGACATTAAAAAAACTTTTATTACTTTGACGACTCGTATTTGAACCAAAATAAAAGCTCAGGAAATACGAAAAAAATTCAGTTAACAGTTTTGGAGTCGATGCTTGTGTTATATGGTGCCAACAAACCGCCACAACTGATGTTACATCAATTTGTAAGAGATTGTTAGATAAAAACCGCTTTAAATGACTTTTACTCTCATATTTTTAGATGTTTTTGCTCGGACAGACGTTTGGACACCAAAAACTAAACTTTACTAAATTATCACCAGTTTTAATAGATGCGGAATTTCCCGTTTTTATAAAAAATAATAAGTGTTTCAATATACCTTAACAGCAAATTCAATATTTATTTTATGTTTCTATTTCCGGTAAAATTGTCCTTTATTATTATAGATTTTGGGTTTACGCGTTAGTGTCCCTTTGCGAGTGATTTCCAGTCGCTCGTAAATGTCGACTCATGGAATAGCGAAACACTGGCATAACACTGCGCATATCAGTGTGGCTTAAAGAAGCTTTCACGAGAGCGGCCACTCTACAGCTCAAAATAGACTGCTCTTAACAATTAGTTTAATGCAGCAAAGACACACTGCTCTGAGAATATAATTTTCGAAATAGAGCCTTATTATTTATTCAACCTATTCTCTCAAAAGTAATACCCTAATGATTTTGTACGCGGATGCATGAAACAAACGAAAATAAATGAGAAATATAAGGAACTAGATTTCTACGATAAAGCATAAAAAACAAAAAAACCAGTGAACACCTATTTACATTAAAAAATATGCCCGAACGCACTGCTAGGCACCTAAGGAGGCGCCATACACAAGTGAAAAAAACCCGACGACTACGTTGCGCAACCAGCTAGCTCAACCAAAGAGTAGCGTTGGCCATTTAAATACACGGAAGTCGTCCAAAGGTCTATATACAAAGACTGTAAAGCAGTATATTGTAATAAAACTGGTAAACTTGCTTCAACAGGCCTCTGTGAGCATAAATTCGCAGTACGTAGGCGAGATTACTTATTCCACTGTACCATGCATAGGCTGGAAACTGGGCACAAAATCGCCTGGGATGAAAACGTGCATTATTGGTTTGTGTCCAAATAAGAAAGGCCGAGAATTTCTAGAGGCCATTCTCTCTGATGATTTATGCACCAGTCGGCACATCGATCTAAACGCCCTGGGCACAACGCTCAAAGAAAATTTCAAAAAATGATAGCCAATGCGAGCATGACGTCAGCCTACAGCATCAACCCATTAGCAGCACCGACAAAGGAATATCGATTTTTAGCGTTTTGTGCACGTCTGACAACGACTTGGGGAACCAGCTTAAAAGTTACGGAATGAAATTTGCTGAGTTTCATCGAGGACGCATCTTTTCAAAATATATACATAGATGTACAAGCAACAGCCCGGAGATCGTTACCATTAAATGGTATGGCTGATGCACTTTCGTTGAGCCATGAGTCCCCCATCCTTCCGCTTGTCGTTGATAATGATAACTGGCAGGAAAATATGCTTCACCGATTTCCGGTTATAAAGACGTTCGTCCGCATGTGCATTGGGAATCAATATGTGCTGACGCGGAATAAAAATACCAGGGATGCTCATATGAAACCTTCTGTCGATATCTGAATTTATTTTATCTTCTTTTAAAGCTCTGCTAAGCGACAGGACGCAAAAGTTGCGGCAAAGTTAATTTATGCCGACAGAAGGTAATTAGCTGAGATACGTCAAATATTGGCGGTCTAGTGAACAAATGACGTCTACCATTTGGAAATCGCAATCTCGACCATTTTTCATCTTCTTCAGCAAAAAGAGTAACCCTCGACATTTAGATATCTTTTACTCGAAAGCAAATTCCGCAATATCACCGCCTCCGACCGGTTGACGACCAGATGTTTAAAAATGACATAACCATTTGTTTCAGCACTTGGTTCCTGGTGAGCCGCGTCCTCACTTTACCAGTTTGACCCTTCCGAAGATACCAGAATGAATATTTTATTCTTCTGCACATAACGTTTCCTTAATCTTTTTTATGCCTGAAATGAATTCTTATTTTGGGCTGATGCATTTTAGACAATAGAACTCAATGACCAAGAGGCTGGGTTACAGTGATTTGCATTGGACACATTAATGATGCAGTCATATTGAGTAGACGTTTAGCAACTAGACAGGGAATGTTGCAGGATACTGGCAAGACAAATACTAGCTTAAAGTTTCATCGATTTTTCGCTGTTGTACGACACAACGGCGAGGTGTCGAGCACACAATTGACTTTCAGCGTTCTCCATGTACTTTTTAATGGGCCTTATTTTACCTTTGGGCTTTCTTATATACACAGGTAGTGACACATTAGAAGAAAGCTCACAAACTTCATGCATAAAGCCTAATAATGCACGGATTGCCCTACTCGCGTCCGCAAAAGATTTTGCTTGAAAAGGTGGTCATTCTTCAAAAGAAGACACGTTTTAGCTTATAAATATTAGTAATTGACTACGAAAGGATTTCTGAAAATGAAAACCATCAAATCAAAAAGACTTCGTGATGGATAAACTATTTGATGCCTACGATGGTTGGGAGTCGGGAAGATATATAGTCAGTGCAATAAGTAAATAATACGAAAAAACAAATGCAGCGTATTACCATTCTTTTATTGCCTCTTCGCATTTTAAACAACTGTAACTTGGACGTACATGGAAAAAACTAGGTTGTCCATGGTAAATTGGCCCATAAAACTGTAAAACTCATAATATGGCTCCATCTGCGTTGAACGATGTTTTCGTGCCTTGCGACAAGTTATTTTTACATATACGAAGAGAATGCAGGTCGATGCTTTGCAGACTGCAGTCAGGTAACCTAACTGTGGCCTAAAAAATAGATTGCAGTCATAGGCCGAATCAGACTCATAACTCATTTAAACTGTGGATAGAAACATCGGGATGCTCATTCAATGTCGGTGAATTTTGTGGTAACCGAAGACATCCTATGGGATGTCTACAAGCAACCTGATACCAATTATCTTAGTCTTTCTGAATGTGGTGATCATCCAAACCTTCAGGCGTCGATAGTACTTAAAATTTGATGTCGGTACACTGTGTTTTCAAGGGAAGCTCTTTCCATATGTGACTAACTTGGTCAATTTCGTGGGTTTTTTAATAAGAAGATCACATCACGAAGACAAATGCTCCGCTAGAATGAACGTTTGTAGTTAGTATACTCTCAAGCAAGTAAAAAAAAAACATTCTTAAATCAGTTTCCTAGACAATTGGCTTTAATGTGGCGTTTTGGTGATGGAAACCGAAGTTTCTCATCATCTGATAAGCAAACAATGATATTTTTTATAATATGGCGAATGGAATAGATGCCTTGCTGGCTTGGGGTGCTCTGCGATTCACCGTTTTGGTCTGACCAATGTCCAAAATATTGGTTGGCAAAATATGCGGCAGCTGTAGGGCTGCCGCTTTCCGTATGCACTCAAAATCAACGTTCTACAGGACCTGTTCTACATTATTATCGTTCGGCCTAATACCAACATATAGTGGCATGTTGTCGGTATCCAAAACACATTCGTTTATGTTCTTTCCTTTTCAGAATGCCAAAACGACTTGCTGTCAGACAGGTGTATTACCGTCACCTTAGCCACAAAACGACGATTTGTAAAACAAAATGTCTGAGTTTGAGTATGTCCTTTTTTTATCAAAAAATGCGATTTTCCGTGTCTGCTGTTGCCTGCTTTTTCTGGCACAAAACCCGTTGATTCTGGTTTTAGATGGGGTTTTGTAAAATGTTTTCACGCTTATTAGTGTTCGCATATAGCAATGGGCGCAAAACGAGAGGTTTTGATATGTCCTATTTAGTAGCATTGAAAATTACTTGGACATAAAAAACGTTTGATTGCGCCTAAATGTGGTCTGATATCCTTACGTGAAAACGATTTTTAGGGAACGCTTATTTAGTAAATGACATTTTTTCCTCAAAGAAATTCACCAAACAAAAACAAACACAAAATATCTGCCATACCCCCCACTGGAACTTTAGTCATAGTACTTTATTAATTATCTTGTCAACTGTCCTCCAAGTTTGATATTCAGCTCTTTGACTTTTCGCGGAGAATTATGTGCCGATTTAAAGGAAAGTCTTTAAAACAAGTATTTGAGTCTCGATCCAAAGGGGAGCATACATACTTGAGCTGAAATCCACCAGCATTATCGGAACGAGTGCGTCCTGTTCATAAACTGGTATTTCATCGTTTCCGCTGAAGCAAATGAAATTTCGGTCTCAAAATTAACATACATTTTTAGAGAGAGTTCAAAAGTCCATGCCAATGACAGTCAAGTTAATTGTAAGAAGACAAAACAGTTGCAGCATGCGACATCAGTCGCAAATTTTTTGCCAAATGCTCCCCGTCTGATGCATTAGACAACATTCTGAAATCAGTAGAGTAATCCCCCAAGCCCAGCTCTATCAAAATTTCATTGTCTATCAAAGCAAATGAATGCACACTCTCCTAATGCGGGGTTATACTACCTCCAAGTATTCTCAGTCGCAGATGGTGCCTTGAGCTCAATTTGATAATTACCCTCCTATAAGATAAAAGCAGTATCTGCAGTAAGTCATGGGCGAATGAGTGCGTCCCAAAAAGGGGTGGAGCTGAACGGAATGCAAGGATGTCAAACGCAGCGCAAATATGACTTGGCCTGTTGAAAACTTGCGAACACACCGTAAAATCAACCACTAAAGAACTTGGTTCATCGTGGCTGGCGTTACTTACGTCAGGTCACCCCGCCGTGGCAGGCCCCTTAATATCTACCACAATAGCTGCCCCCTACGTGCTCTCTACGAGTTTATTTGCCTTTTTGGCGTGATAGCGGACGCACAGCTGCGGACATCACGATACCGTAACTCTGTGTTTGTTCTTTCTGCTCAAGAGGTAAGCGCGCACGATGCTGGACCAGCGCCTGTAGCAATTTCCGGTGATTTACTGTACGTAACCAGCGCACCATATGCTTTTTCTTTGTTTCAGCCTGTAGCAACGCACCGTAAATAACTAGCGAAGTGCGAAACCTAAAAGTGCACCGATAGATATCTGGCTCCATGATTCGCCAGAAATTCTTTTCATCCGGTGTGTAGATGACGTCAAACCAGTACGGCCGTCTGTAAGCCGGTCGCAGAAAATGGTGTGCGTGCCAGGATTGAAGAGACCCTTTGGCCCAACAGATGGTATTTATACTGACCAGTCGTCTAGAATGACATTCTTGACAATAGTAGAGAATATTCTTCAGGATTCAAGTTGTTTTCTAGCGCGACTATCAGTACAGTTCAGGCAGGGTGATGGGTGCCTGGGGTGCCTGGCGCGCGTGTGGACTGGATAAATATAGAAAGGTGCGGGGAGAGGACAGAGATCGTTTATAGGGAGTGACGCAGGGCTGATTACAGTACAAAACGTCAAACTGTCGTCTTCCCGACTGAGTTGTCTGGAAAATCAGGCCCTTTGACGCAATGGAGCAGAGTCCCAGATGACTTTAGACACAGTCTGCTTGCTAGATCTTGTAAAATCGACGACTAATCTCAGGCTCGAACAATAAGACAAAGAGTAAGAGATGAGGCCGCGTATCCTGCTGGTAATTCCAGTTTCCTCTACTAGACACAGTCTTAGGAGTACTCAGGCATAATAAGTTTCCTTTCATTTGCATTATTTAGACGATAATCTAGTTGGGTTAAAAAGTAAGGCCCTGATTACGAGTGACAGGATAACGTGTACCTGCTTCAGCACTAGGGCGCTTGACTTACTCTGCCCAATCTCCAAATAACTTAAGTTCAAATCAGGGATTTTGCAGACCTATTTATAAACAAGACTGAGTGAGGAAGGCCTTTAAGTCATAACGGGTTATTTTATTTTTTGCATTAACCGGTATTACTTTTGCTGTAATAGTTGGTACCCTCTCAGTTAAATGCTGTTTGCATGTAACATTTCAACAAAGGAAGTTAGCCAATGTATAAGCAACCTCCATTGTGCTCGGTGTCCAGATCGTTACTTCGATACTCTCTCTTGTGCAGATTTCACTTGCTTTTTTTCTTTTCCCCTTGTACAGATTTGGATAGTTGAAGAGCTGAGAATGTGGACATTTGTTCATTATATTTGTTTGCAAAGCGCGCTAGGGCCATTTATTCATGTGAAAGTTAATCTGATTGGTTTGTTGTGGGTTGTCTGTTGGATACCAAAGATGGACCATCAAACTTACTTTTATGTATTTGCAGGAAAGGCAAGAACACTATAAGTATTGCTAAAATTTTTGCGCCTTAATGTCGATTCTTATGCCAATAACATATATTGCATTCAAAAATATTTGACCCAACGGATAACATTCTGTAAATGTGCGATTTTTCACATAGCCACGGGAGCATAAAGCAAAGCCACACAATTTCCACGCCTATAGTGCGTTACCTAAAACAACAAAGGTGTAGAAATTTAAGAATGATTGTTAATCACTCGCAAACCGACAGGAACGCGTGGTTTCAATGCCGACGTTAATAACAAACAACTTTATAAGAATAAGAACAATAGATTAAATATGGAAGAACATTTTACTTTGTTCAGAAAGGCCAAGTTCCCAGAAATGCGAAAAACCCAGAAAACGTCAAAAATGCTTGTCGTTGTGTGATCTTCCGTCCTCGATGTACAGGAAGCCTGTTCGCGCAAATCACAGAATAAATTCGAGTTTAAAAATCGAAAAAATCTCTTTAAAAATCATTTACTGATGTTTGCATTTAAACATCCATTGGAAATTGATAAAATCTCGGGCATGACTCTTTGCCAATGGCCTACATTATAAGTATAGATTCCAAGACCGTTTTCCGATAATTCATTATATTATTTACGTTCGTATGAATATATTAGGATGCGGTTCAATAAAGCAAATGAGATTTTGTTTGATTTCGTCAATAAGAACATCAAGGAAACAGACATCTTCACAAGCTCACATGTTGCCAGGCATCTCAGTGACTAATAAATTTAGATAGAATCGACTAATGCAGTTGTTAAACTCCCTTTTACATATATAACGAAAAAATTTCTTCCGGGAAGTTAGTTTGCACATTTTCTTTATCGTTTCTTACGGCGCGTTTCTGAGTGACCTTGAAATATGGCTGAAGAATATGCCAACTGTATAGTTTCCAACCGATAGCCCATAAAGACGGTCTTTATACTATGTGTTTGTTAAAACTTTAAAATTAGATATTGATTGAGAGCACTTGTCGGCGTAACGAGTTTTTGGTTGTTTGGGCCACTTTTGAAAACCCACCCAGACGTAGAAACCTCATAGTCAAATAAAACGAACATCCGAAACAGACGTCAATAACGGTTATAACTCCGATCAATTCGAAACCTTTTCTAATAAATTGCCTTATTAATGAATGCTTTAATGTTGCATTTCAGTGAGAGATATCTGTGTATTTTGCATTTGTGTACTGTGAGACTAAAAAGTTTAACATTTTCGCTCGCTTCTCTCAGGCTGATAAATACTTGCATTTTTCTTTAAGCAAACGCGAGAACATGCCTTTCTCTTCGTAGTGCTTTTCATCTCGATTCCTTCACCCACTTTTACACCATATAAATATCGATGTTTTGCCAAAACTGTTAATATTTTGTTCGGTCCATTTTTAACTTACCTACATGTAGGAAGTATATCGCACGAAATCGTGTTCCACATATCCAAAACAGAAAATTACTACTTAATGGTAGTCAGTTTGGTGACAAAGTATATAATTTTCCAAATTACAAAACAGTTTTGACCCATGAAAACGAGGCATCACCTGTGTGCGTTATTACTGCGCTTTAGGGCACCAGGTCGCCAATAATGCCAATCTAAATTCTCAAAATCCATGAAACGTCTGTTTTCCTAGAAGAACCTGTTTGCTGGCAAGTTGCTTCCCACGGTTAACAGCGGAAAATATTAATTTTCAAATGCGGCAAGCTCCGGCTAGTAGGAATTTTAAGAGTATACTAATCCCCTTATCGAAAAACACGCTGTGTCGAGCAATTGGAGCCTAGGACAGGTATTATTAAATTGCCCGCACATATTACGACGTCAATCTTCGCTCAAGCTGATGGACATTTACTGGAAAAAATTATGTGGCCACACATCCTACGCAAGCAAAAGTAATGTGCATGAAAAGGTTTGAGAACTGAGCAAAATGCGCAATGTTTAATTCGTCCAGAAATTTTCACATCTCTTTTCGTCATCAGGTTTTATGAGGTAAGCCTTCTACTCTATATTCGACATTTCTGTTTTGTAGACGTAGACCATCAGTTGAGAGCAGGAGTAGATATTATTGACACTTTGCCTTAGGAGATTTGATCGAGTACACTTTCGTGCCTCATGGTGACATCTCTTGTGAAATTTCTTTCATTGCATGCCAGACGTCCATCTGATATCCGGTCTGCTCCAGCTACTTCAGTGCTGCTAATGCCAAGGATATACTTTTGTTCAATACCTGCGTTATTAATTGTTGCGTCCACAATACGATGCCTGTTAATGACATGCCAGAACATGCATTATGCCAGAACTTAACCTAGGCTAAAAATATGTCGTAATTAATTTGCGCCCGGAAAACCGATTTCCAATCTAGGAGTATATGCAGCTGATTGCCATTTTTTCCTCACTGGGAACAGACTCTTACTCTAATCAGTGACCGATCTCATGAAATTTTAGCCAAAATTCTTGGGAACTGTTTTTTATTCAGAGGGTTTTTAATTGGGATTATATTATCAAGTAGACACTGCAGAATCCTATTATATTTTGGGCTTGCCAGAATGTCCGCTTTCGAAAAAACTTCACTATTGACTTCCGGTAGAACTTCACTTTGTGGAAAAGTCAACGTTTTGGCGACTCCAAAACATAGTAAGACAAAGCAGCCCGAAATAAGTATAACAATCCCACCTAACTAGTCCTTCCTGCCGAAAATGCACATCAAAATCTTGACTAACTGGTCAGATATGATCCCACTAGAAGTAAACGAAACCCAGCCACCTGTAATACGGGACCGGCGGTATAAGGGGTTCTTACAGGTAGGGCCAGGGAACGCACAGGGGATGAGGTCAAGTAATTGTATGCGAAAGAAAAACTATGGAGAATGTGGGGTTGTACTATGAGTAGTCGAGAAATACATATTTTCACCAATCCCTAACCCTATCTCTCAACCCTTGGCCCATTACACCCTGGCCCCTAACTTTAGTCCTTTATCCTTGGCCATTGTCTCCTTAATCCCAACCATAGCCCTTGATCGCAGCTCTAAACCTTAAATTTGAAACATTCAACGTGAAGGATAGGACAGGTCGAAAGTCAAGAGGTTATCTGGTCGGATGTGGCCCCACCAGAAGAAAACAAACCCCAGCCACCCGTAATATGGGACCGGTGGTAATAGGAGTTTTTTACAGGTGGGCCGGGGAACGCACAGGCGACGAGGTCAAGTAAATGTATGCGAAATAAAGGCTATTGGAAATGCGCGGTTGTACTCGAAGTGGTTGAGATATAGTTGCCCAAACGTCTAACTCTATTCCCTAACCCTTGGCCCTAACAATCTAAGCCTACTCCCTAACACTAATCCCTAACCCTAAGCCATGACTCGTAGCCCTGACCCAAACCCTAGCCCCTGACCGCTGGCCCAAACCTTAAACATTAAACATCCAACGTGAAGGAGATGACAGGTCAAAAGTCAAGAAGGACCACCAGCATTAGGCCAAAAAGATAGACACGGCAACAGAGAAACAAGGCCGCCGAAAGAAAACACACCGCAACGTACAACAACACTACTCGAACGTAATCAAGCCAACTCCAAATATTTAAGTAAGCCAGTAATGTTGCGTCCATCAGATGCGGCTACATAACCACATATTACCGGCCAACTTTCTAGGAGATCGGTCATTTACTGTGTTTTGCAATATTTGGACGTAGTTCCTTACATTTTTGCGTTAATATCAGCTTTATGAAATAGTGCAAACGTCACACATTTAGTAAGAATTCGTCTCATTGTTTATGTGAACATTTTACAGGTCTCTGCTCCTGCATATACAGGAAAATTTGATACGGTTGTGTACCGGTCGCATGCTTAGATCAGACATATACAGAAAGAAACCAAAAGCTAATGGTTGGCTCTGTCTTTAGGCGCAGTTCTAGACGGCTGCAGTAGTTCCCTATGGAAAGCGTCAGATCATCAGTTGACATGGCTGGGATCTAGAGCTGGCAAAGCGAAAGGAAAATGTTGAAGGCTTCTTTTTGAATGTACTGTCAACAAATAAGACTTTAGTTTCTAAGGCAAGCTTTGACTAAATGGGTTTTCATTCTAGGGATTGATATTTAGAATGTTGGGCCATAAAACGTACTTTAGCCCCAGTACAATAAATGCCGCTAATGCAAATTTCAAGCATTTATTTTAACATGGTGTTTGTGTAGTGGATGCCAGCGCATTTTTGGCATCCGGCGCAGTATAATTGGCCATATCAACTACTGCAGTCGCGGCCATTTGCATTCTCATCATTTTTTCTTGGTACCAGAGAGTGATGAGTGTTTAAGGCATATGTATGGTGGATGTCGAGAAGTGTTCCATTAATATATATGTATTGAATATCTCCTCGTCGAGTAGCTCCAGAATGATGTTAACCCTTTTCGCTCTACGCGATGGTTGAGGTCTCATGACAGATATTCCCTCTCGGGAGATTTATACGCCATGTTTGAATCTGCTGTATGGTCACGGACCAAAAGTCTGTAGGGGGGCCTGCGTATGTTCCTGTCGGTAATGAATGAGCTTGTTATCACGGACAGAGACAAGGGGGAATGACCATTTGAAGTTTATTAACCGTCGCCAGCCAGTCATACCCAAACCCGAGGCGTGGGACACTTGGCACTCGACCTTGCCACCTCTTAATTTGAAGTCCGCGTCTCTAACCACTGAGCCACGGGCTCAAAGTCCTGTTGGTAATAACATTTTGCCTATATCATGCGCCGCTGTGTGGCTGCTGGGTGGGCTCGAGAGAAAGTCCGTAAAGCACAACGGAAAGAGTGAGTTCCGTAAGAAATCTCTGTGATCGCCCTCTGCTATTGTATATTTTCGGTCGAAACCGGCAGTGCAAAGGGCTCGTAGTCCGGTGGTTAGAGGCGTAAACTTCTAACAGGTCGCGCTTTTGAGCCTCAGGTGTTCCACACTTCCGAATTGAGTAGGACTGGCTGACGAAGGCTAATAAACCGAAAATGGCCATTTCAATCTCCATTGTCTTTGCCGGTAATAACATTTGGTCTATATCATGCGCCGCTTTGCGACTGTTAGTTGGGCTCTAGAGCGAGTTCGTAAGGCACAACGGAACGAGCGAGTTTCGTAAGAACGATCGACGAACGCTCCTTTACCACGCATGAGTGTCATGTAGTAACTGTGAGACTCAGCGACGAATGCTCACAATCCCGACATCTTCAGTTGTGTGGTTGGTGTTTGTTATTTCCTTTGATAACCAAACCGGCCAACTTAAGTAAGCTTCGGGTATGAATTGGTAAACTTTATGATCAATAAAAATGTATACTGTGGAAAACTTTCATAGAAAAAGGTTTCAGTGCTTCGAATTTTCAGCAGACACAAAAAATCTTTTAAAAAAAATCGAAATTAACGGTATTTGTAAAATGTCTACGAGGAGCCATAAACAAATCCATCGTTAGTGTAACCAGATGCACCAGTGTAAGAATTTTTGGTAGAATAAGAAGGTTGTGAGGGAGCTCTTCTCCGTTATTTTCACGATATCGAAATATTTTACACACTAAAACAATAAACGTCGCTGTATTGAACATAGAAAGGCCAAGGTACATGAAGTCTTCGACGTTTCAAAACATCTGCAAAACACGGAATATCATTTGTATGTCACCCGGTGATATAATGTGGGCCTATTCTATAAAGTAGATTGTTTACGTTGAAGTAAAAAAATGTCTTCTTAATTTCTTAATTCTTTGAATTGCGGTCAAACATATCAGTTGGCATGCAGTCTATAAGGCCTCATGCTGTTTTTCATATTCAGATAGTAAATCAGATTATTTGACTAAACAACGCATGCGGTGAGCAATAAAATAAAATTAGAAAACTGTCGGAATGAATTCGGATATGCTGAATTTCAGATAAGCAACAGCCACAAATAATGGTCAAGTTCTCATTCGTGATCAGGCTTTGTCCTTTTAACACTCAGCATCGCCCCTGTGGACAGTAGTGGACTCATCTACGAGTCGATAGATTGATAGTCGGGAACAACTGGCCTGCCATAAAGTACTCTTTTTGCCTTCGTAACTACGATTTAATAAAACACAATATTTCTATTCAAACTTACTTCGGCAGAATCAGTTAGAGTTTTAGCATATAACTAGTGAATAATCCTTCCTCATCCGCAGTTAGACACGCCTGCGTAATCCTTCTATCCTCAAACGGAGAATGAGGTGCCATAAAAAAATTTCCGTTTTAATTTCACTAGTGGACTGTGGCAACCTGGAGCGCGTGATGATGCTATCAGGCAAAAATGGACTGTCTATCAATCTAGAGTAGGTGACAGTCCTCACAAAATTTTGTGTCATGAAATGACTTAGTAATTTGGAGAATATCAGCCACAGACATTTTTGTAAATTGACCTTCTCTGGCACGCAAATGGCCTGCTCCTGAAGGGAAATCTGTTCCAATTATGCATTATTATGCAAGACACGACATTTGTTGCAAACCCAGACATTTTTGTACACCTATGCAGCTTTTCACGCCGTTTCGTTTAGGAGAGAATTCTGCATATTTGCCTGCTTTTCTCCGTGAAAGTGCGTTAAGATAAACCAGAAAAGCGTATATTTGCAGCCTTTTTAAGAAATTGCTGTCTCAGTAAGAAATAAAAGCCTGATTTGGAAAAGCAGATTATTTCAAGGTTCGTATGATATCTTCAGCTTTTTAGGTCATAGTTTTTAGATAAGCGTTTGCTGTTCTGAGAGGCTCTAATTTTGAAGAAGCCTATGAAGCGGGACCGGTGTAATGGCGTAAAAGGAGGTTTCCATACGGGGACAAACGGCAAAAGTTTAAAATTTCAAGAAGAGGAGATTTAAATTGACGTCTACTACGCTGGGCAGACAACCTGAAGGTTAGTAATGAAAATTTTGGACAGCAGGATGTTAAAAGACATTAGAAAAGACAACTAAGGATCCAACCGAGGGGAAATCGTAATCTCACAACATGCGGCTCATATACTGCAGTCAAGAGAGCTATAATTGCGAATGCGCCTATGATCACAGTCTAATATTCTAGACAAGTCGACA
>CACRXP010000692.1:0-35510 GCA_902702965.1 Spirometra erinaceieuropaei | reverse complement strand
ATGGTAGACGTCATTTGTTCACCAAGCCACCCATATTTGACATATCTTAGCTAATTACCTTCTGTCGACATCAGTTAACTTTGTCGCAACCTTTTGCGCTTTGTCGCCTAGCAGAGCTTTCAGCAAACGTGACGATAAAATAAATTCAGATATCGACAGAAGGTTCCAAATGAGCATTCCTGGTTTTTTATTTCGCGTCAGCTCATATTGATCTCCAATGCACATGCGAAGGAACGTCTTCATAACCGGAAATCGGTGAAGCATATTTTCTTGTCAGTTAGCATTATCAATGACAAGCAGAAGGATGGGGGACCCGTGGCTCAACGAAAGTTCATCGGCCATACCATTCAATGGTAACGATCTCCGGGCTGTTGCTTTACCTCCTATGTATACATTTCGAAAAAGATGCGTCCTCGATGAAATTCAACAAACTGCATACCGTAAATTTTAAGCTGGTTCCCCAAGTCATTGGCAGACGTGCAAAAAACGCTAAAAATCGATATTCCTTTGTCGGTGCTGCTAATGGATTGATGCTGTAGGCTGACGTCATGCTCGCATTGGCTATCATTTTTCGAAATTTTCTTTGAGCGTTGTGCCCAGGGCGTTTAGATCGATGTGCCGACTGATGCATAAATCATCAGAGAGAATGGCCTCTAGAAATTCTCGGCCTTTCTTATTTGGACACAAACCAATAATGCACGTTTTCATCCCAGGCGATTTTGTGCCCAGTTTCCAGCCTATGCATGGTACCGTGGAATAATTGATCTCGCCTACTTACTGCGAATTTATGCTCATGTAGGCCTGATGAAGCAGGTTTACCAGTTTTATTACAATTTACTGCTTTACAGTCTTCGTATGTAGTCTTATAGACGACTTCCGTGTATTTAAATGGTCAACGCTTCTCGAAAGGTTGAGCTAGCTGGTTGCGCAACGTAGTCGTCGGGTTTTTGTCACTTGTGTATGGTGCCTCCTTAGGTGCCTATCAGTGCGTTCGGGTATATTGTTAATGTAGAAAGGTGTTCACTGTTTTTTGTTTTTGACGCTTTATCACACAAATCTAGTTCCTTATATTTCTCATTTATTTTCCTTTGGTTCATGCATCAGCGTACAAAAGCAGTAGAGTATTACTTTTGAGAGAATAGGTTAAATAACTAATAAACCTCTATTTCGAATTCTATATTCTCAGAGCAGCGTGTCTTTTTTCTATTGAGCAGAGCATTAACAGCACTCTGTTTTGAGCTGTATGGTGGCCGCTCTCGTAATAGCTTCTTTGAGGAACACTGATAAGAGCAATGTAATGCCAGTTTTTCGCTATTCGATGAGTCAATATTTTTGAGCGATTGGCAATCACTCGCAAACCGACACTTATGCATACACCCCATATTTATAATAATAAAGGACAATTTTAACGGAAGTAAATACATACAAAAAATATTGAAGTTGTTGTTAAGGTATATTAAAACATTGATTACCTTTTATAAAAGCGGGAAATTCCACGACTATCAAAACTGGTAATAATTTAGTAAATTTAAATTTTTGGTGTCAAAACGTCTGTTCGCTCAGGAAATCTAAAAAACATGAAAGCAAAAGTCTTTGAAAACGGTTTCCACCTAACAATCTCTTACGAATTGATGTTATATCAGTTGTGATGGTTTGTTGGCACCATATAACACAAGCAGCGACTCCAAAACTTTTAACTGAACTTTTTGCGTATTTTCTGCGCTTTTATATTGGTTCAGATACGAGTCGTCAAAGTACGAAAAGTTTTTTTAATTCCACGTGTACCCAGACCGGTCGATGACTAGCAAACTTAAATACATTGCGTTACCGATCTCATAACATGTTGGGCAAAATTCAAGAATGCGCTTTCGGTTAGGAAAGACTACATAGGCGGTGTTGTTATACTGAATATCGTGCAACACAAGCCTATAACATTTTAAACTTGCCAGGATGTCGGCCTTTTAATGTACTTATTTTTGACCTCCCGCAGAGGCCATACTCGGTAAAAATGACTACTTATTGAGCGTACATTTTTCCATTGATTTTCGATAGTATTCTTAATTGAAGTATATTTTATAGAGAACATGCACAAAAATATGCTTCCTGTTTTACATTTCGTAGGCAATCACATTGTGTTCATATCAGGTGCTTGAAGAAAGCGTGTATAAAGGTCTGAAAAAAGTTTCTTATTATGAGAGTTTAAAGACCGTGCGATGTCCATGCATGCAAGATCACTCACGTCCGCTTACTAATACTCTCATGAAATGTACAACACAGTCCGAATCCATGGCAAAATTTTATGAACTGTATTTGCATCTTCTTAAAGGCATAAAGGAATCTATAATTTTCCTTACTCGGAAAGCATGCGCCCTGTAGACTGAAATTTCTAAACGCTGATGCAATAGCTGAGCAGGCTGAAAATTATTCGGGAATTGGGAAACATTTTTAAAACCTAAACATTCGTTTCCTTTAAGCATAAAACATGAAAACAATGTGATTTCCAACAAAACTAGCAAACAAAAGCATTATTGTGTGCAAGTCTTCTATAAAATATATTTGAATTTATAAGATCACGGAAAATGAACAGGAAAAATACATGCTACATAAGTAGCCATTTTTATCGAGTTTGGTTTTTGCGGTCGTTCAAAAAGAAGTGAATTCAAAAGCCGGCATCCTGGCAGTTTCTGAATGTTATAGGGTTGTTTTGCATGATGTTCAATATAACAACCCCACTTAAGAATTCCTTACTCATCGGAAACGCATTTCAGAATTTTGGTCAACATTTTATGAGACCGGCCACACACTGCATGTTTGACAGATGCAATCGCAAGGATACCGTTCCGTGTATATAATAACAGCTCAAAAGAAGAAAAAGGCGCGATCACCATGATAAAAATTTTATACTTTTAAACTAAGTTGGATTCTTCTCTCTTTGGTGTCCGATGACTTTCAAATCTTCCTCAAAATGCTGTTGAATGCACTATGATTTTTGGCGTTTTCAATCGGTTGCCCATGAAGACAAATTCTGTATTACTTGTTTGCTAACGTCAACTGAGCCCGATACTTTTTGTGGGATTGGCTGAAATAAAGAGTGTTTGAACGACCCTTTTCCCCTGGATGACCGCTAAAGTCATTCAAAAATAAAACCGCACTGTCGAATAAACTGAACGTCCACAACAAATGTCAGCAATAATAAAAACTTTTATCGATCAGAAGACTTTTTCTAATAAGTTGTCTGTTTAAGTAGTGCTTTCGTAGTCCATTCCGTTTACGAACGTGTCTACTTTGCACTTCTGCACAGCGAAGCCAAAAACGTTTGCGCTTTTGGCCGTTTCTTCCACGCGGCTGCAAATGCTGATATGTTCCAACTGCAAACGTAAGAACATGCCTTTTGCTATATTGTACATCTGTTCTCGACTTCCCCTCCCATGTATGCGCTGCGCCCTATGGTTATGAATGCACAGAACTGTAGCCCTATAAATACGGATATTTTGCAGAAACTGTTAGTGTTTTATTGTTCCATTCCAAAAATATGTACGGGCAAAAATCCATGTGAAAACTAAGGTTTCACATGTTTAAATCTGATATTACTGGTGAATAATAATCACTTAGATGCCAGGTTAAATATGTGGAAATGAAATAACGATTTCAGCACATTCAAACAAATCACTGCCTGTAGGGCATGAAATCGAACAGATTTTCTAATCAGGCTTTTAAACAAAAATTAGACGCCTTACTCCCTTAAAAACTAAGGCAATTGCTAGTTGATTCTTACGGGCAGAATCAGATAAAATATCCATTTTTAAGTACGTCAAGCTCTGGTTAGTAGAATTCTAAAGAACAAAACGCTTAGATGCCCAACCGAAATCTAGGACAAAATGAAGCAAATCAAAGCATGTTTGACTATATCGCAACGTTTATTTGTTCATATTTATGGACATTTTGCTCACTAAAATTGCGTGGACACATTCCTGTAGAGGAAAAGGACATTCCTTTGGAAAAGCTGGAGAAATGATTAAAATGCGTAACGTTTAGCGTCTCAGAAAATCTAAATATAACATCCGTCATCAGGTTCCACGACTGCAAATACTATGTATCGTATATAAAGTGTGTAGATCGCCGACAATGGCAAAGAAGAGCAAATAGACTTCGCGGTCAGCCCAGTCGTTTGTCGGTAATTATTTCGCATTACCGGTGGCTCTGCAGTCTCTTGAGAGAGAGACCAAGACTGATCGCACAGGCGCAACGACCAAGCGCCTTTCATACATAATTTAGTTGTGCCTTGTAAATAGCAGGATGACACCATTGTCCCAAAAGTATAAGGGCTTCAGAGGAAGATAAATTAGCAGGATGGGTATAGCCGACAAATTCAATATTTCTATCCCACTGCACTATGCTATTCGATTAGGTTGTGTACAACCGCGTGACAAATCCTTGCTTCCGTTTGAACAACCGCCGTTGCATCGAAACAGATAATCTACGGGTGATAGTCGATTTCCAGTTGTCTGGTTTCGCTTCCCATAGTACGAGCGATGTTGTGCATAAGGTTTAGGCGAAATACGAGAATTATCGGCGCCCTCAGGACTTGATTGGTAATTCAAACCCACGGTAGAATTAAGGAGCCCAGCTTAAAGCAACATTAGTCGGACTACTAAAAGTTAATTTGTCATTAAGAAGTAATGTTAGGTAACTGAAACAGGGTAGTAAGATATAGGCTTTCCATGCTCGAACTAACAAAAGAACTAAAATTCGCGGTCTTTTAATTAGGTGGGCAGGGGGATGAAGGGGATGTTGGTGGAGGTAATAATCTCTGTTCAGGAAAATATTTTTTAGAATTGTCGAGATTTCCCGCTCGGCCAATATAAATACTTACTTTGAGCATTTCTGAACCTACCAGGAGGGCGGCATTTGGAAATAGGCAATGAATACATTGAGTAGGAGAATGAGAGAAGGGAGGATTGATCCACAGTGTGATAATTAGGCGACATCCTAACAATTACAAAAGGGGTCAAGTTGACACCTATCCAAATCCGTTTTCTGAAAACAGATAACCCTTTTGAAAATAAAATATGATTTCAGACAGTTGTCATGGCAAGTAAACAGGTCACAAATTGCAGCCAGAATGAAAAATCGAAAGGCCTAACGACGTCGACATTTTCCCTTGCGGTCGTTGCTGAACATCGCATTCAGGACGTTGTTCTCAAAAGTGGCATTTTAAGTAGGAGCGACATATAATTAGTTGGAAGGAAATAGTGAATAAGGGATATCAAGTTTTATCTGACAAATTATCTGAAATATCGGAAGTCCATAATAGCTTTGTTTACGTCTGAAAATTCAGAAGCAGGTTAAAAACGAACGCATGGGTCGGAATGCCTATGGGCTTGTGACCATTGGTTAGAGGTTCCCCAGTGTAATCGTGAAACTGGCAAACACAATCGGGGATGTTGAAAAACCCTCCAGTATCCTCGACATGGAGCACTGTCAAATCTTTAAATGGTTATTGTCATGCGATGGCCCCTGCAGTTCGCTTTTTATTTGGAAGCTCCTATTTCGCTGATTCTATCAGTTTGCCAATAACTTTTTGCATTTTTTCTAATGTTTTGTGATGGCAATGAAGCAACTGAGAAAGACTCCGAGAATTCGTTTTAAAACTGAAATGTGTAATCGACATGGTATATTATGAAATGTTGGCTAAAATTGTAAAATGCGTTTTCTATTCGAAAAAATCACTTTAGAAGCGTAATACATCATCGTGTAACATAACGTTCAGATATTCCAAACACATTAGGATGCCAACTATTCATCGACTGTTTGCTTGAAGTATGTCTCGTAAAATAACTATTAAATAGCCTAGTTTTACTGGAGGTTTCAATACCCTCTCAAATTCCAATACGTCTTATAGAACACCCGAACAAAACTATTCTTCCCTTTGTTTCTATGGTAGAAAATCACTTCTCCGTCAGACTTTGAACTTGGAGAAAGTGAGTATTTCAGTTATGAAATAACTCTTCGATTATCTGATAACTTTGAACCCGACCTATAATTACACCCGTATTCAGGGTTCTGAAAATACAAGCCGTGTATCTCTCCTGCACAAACAATATTAAATTCTATTGGAAGAGAACAGATAAGTTTCACATAAATGGTCTAAGCAAAAGTTCTGTTTCTTGAAAAAACGGGATTTTAATGCAAAAACATATAAAACAAATTCAAACCTGGCTTCTGGCAACAATAAACAATAAAAATTACTCTCCAAAGTAAATTCCATTATTATTTTTTGTCATCGATTTGCAAGCATTCGGATTTGGTTAAGGTATTTTTATTTGAGCCTTGATTAGAAGAACTATCTGCATGATTAGTAAGCTTCATAACATTGCTGCATATGAGGCCATAATCAGATGCTGCGGCATCGGGCCTGCAGGCTGGATCTGGAAGAAAATAGATCCCGATCCAATTCTTCGATTTGGTTCTGTGTGTTTTTGCAGTGTAAGAGTTCACTTTGTCCAGGTGAAACGGAGTCTGTTTTGATGAAGTGATATAGGCTACTTCTCTTCAAACTTATCGTGAACTTGGATCAGGCGTTGAAAGTACAAACATTGGCAACAAATTAAAAGTGACGCACACCAAACGTAGATTATCGCTTTCTGACCAAACCGATCTTGACCTGGTACCAATCGAGGAACCTGACCCCTCGGGACCTATTTCTCTTGTCGGTTGTGATTAACGAGACAAATCCATTTCTCATCAGACGTCACGATGCCTTTTCCGAATCAATTTCTCAAAATTTTTTGCAACAACTAGCGGTAAATTTAAAAACGTTGACGAGCTTTTGTTTCGGTCAGATCATGTAAGTATTTATCGGTGTTCTTGTAGGCAAAACCAAGCTCATGCATGTGCTTTAAGATAATTTTATGATTGACTCTACGCGCTGCTTCCAAATAACTACAATTGGATAAAAAACGCTAACGTATTGACAAAATCTACAAAAAACATTTAAAAATAACATTCATCGCAACTGCTGCTGAAATTTCACCTCAACTGAGCAACTTTTAACAGATGTAGATTACCTAGTCTACTTTAAAATTATCATTGATAAATGTGCTGTTGCCACAATGTAAAATTACGCACCATATTTTAAACAAATCTTATAATTTGAACCTTGTTAAAACCGAATGATACTACTTCATTAATTGTTAAATTTGATGAAGACGCCACTCGCTACAAGAGAGTAAAATGAAAATGCCTCTTTGCATACTTTTTATAAGTAATTTCTAGATTTCTAAAGGTAGCAAAGATTGCCGGAAACAAATAATGCTATGTAAGGAGGTGGTTTTTTAGGTATTCTACCGCACAGTCATTCCTATTTAACATCTATTAAACTAATCTTTTGGACTTGAAAATATATTTCAGTGCTTCATTAAATATTTTATGCGAAAGCATATCTGCTGTTAAATCGCTAAGGCCTCCTTGTCGCATTATTTGGCACATTCTCTCATAGCTGTGCATAACTAAAGTGCACAAATTGCTCCGTTAATTGCGGTCTTATTTATTTGCCTAATAATCCTCAACTTGAAACTCCAATGCCCTCATACAGTACGTGGGCCAAATCACGAAATGTCAGCCAAAACTCCGAAATGCGTTTTCGTTTCGAAGAGATTAATTAATTAGCGTAGTCAAACTAATCAGCATACAACATAATTCTCTAAGCATTCTGCTACCTCGGGACGTTGTTTTTCGAAGGAACTTCGTTGGTGCTGCATGCTAGAACTGTGCTCTGCAAAAAATGGCTACTTAATTAGCATGCATTTTCCTAATGATTTTTGATGCCCTGAAAAAGTCAACCATATTTAATTAGTATCGTGTATTAAAATATTCTTTCTTTTATACATTTGGTAGTAAATGAAGTCTTCTTCTAATTTTATACTCGGTGGAAGGGTAAAATTCGGTTAAAAATGTTTCTATTTGTGAAATTTTTTGATGCCGTGAAATGCCTGTTCATAAAACATCGTGCCTTTGCGGCTACTAATGTTGCTAATGTTGCTATGACCCAAATCCACTGCTAAATTTTATTGAACGCAAACGGCCTACTCCTGATATCGTAGAGGAATTTTTGGTTTTCCGTACGTGGAAAATATATAGCCTGTAGTTTAGAAACCCTGAATACAAGTGTTACGGCATGTCGGTTTCAAAATTAATCGGGAATTTGAAAAGTTTTTGAAAATCAAATTATACCCTTCCTTCAAATGTATAATTGGACGAAGACGTCATTTTCAACAAAATAAGCTAAATAATGACTAGCTTTATGCGTTATTTCCATGAAATATAGTTGACTTTTTGGAGGCATCAAAAATCATTGGAAAAAAAGTATGCTATTTAAGTAGTCATTTTTCCAGAGTATAGTTCTAACATACAGCCGCAAGGAAGTTCTTTTGAAGGCCAAAATTCCAAGGTAGCTGCAGTCTTAGGGACTTATGTTGCAGATGATCAGTTAACAACCCTAATTAACGAATCTCTTCGAAATGAAAAAACATTTCAGACTTTCGGGTCCCATTTCATGAGTTAGCCCAGACAAATCAAGGGTTACTTAGTTATGAGGTAGAATTTATTGATGCCCAGTTGTTTTACATGGCCAACATCACGTGCACGCATTGTTACCAATTTAACTACATTCACCGCTTAAATGCTTTTACTTCCCTCCACATTTTGCAGTTACAGGAAAGTATAACGGAATAAAAATAATAATTTCTGCAACAGACATTGATCGATTTCTCCGTGGAGAATGTCACTCTGCGCAAGGACAACAATTCTTTATCAGTATGCAAAGGATGTGTAGATTTGTACCTCTGCTTATGACATCGTTCGTCACTTAATACACACAACTTCTCCGACAGCATTGAAGTCTGGGCAATTGAGCATTTGGAAATAAAACATGCGGTCTTCACAACAGCAGTCATTTATTGGATCTTCGGTTAGGAATCAACAAGCGAGTTGATATATAACCTGAAATATTGTCAGCTATATTGTAAAGATGGGGCTTTTGTCCATCGCATCCTAGTTAAATTGAAACAAACAATCAAGTAGTTCTAAGAGTTGCAATACTCTCACCTGCATTCATTCAGTTTGCTGAATATATGCAGTTTACCTTCGGGGTGGGTGCAATAGGAATTCGGCAAAGCTCCTGTTTTGGCATGATGCCCCAGCTATACTTTATCTGAGGGCATTTTGCAACTAATATTACTTTCATGCGACGAATGTTCCGTTGGATAATATACTAACTGACTACTGTCTTTTTACCGATGAAAACAAGTTCCCTCCAACCATGGAAGAACTGACAGTAGTAATATGTGCCAATTACGATAGAAGAAGAAAATAGGCCATGTTATCAATTGCTCATACTAACCTTTGGTTCGCAAGGCTGGTTTCTTGGACTGCTGTAAGAGAAGAAAAAGTACTGGAGTTTGATCATTTTTGAGCCCGTGAGTATTACTTTTGTCTTAATTAAACGGTCACGCTTTGAGTTATATTGAGACACCGAATATCGTGTAGTTGGCAACGTAAATCATGTTTAATTTACGGGATTATTGGTGGGAATTTCAGGGCATCAACCTGTTTTGACCCCTTGAAAAGTACCAATGACGAAAATGCTAGTTCAGATCTTTGTGTGTTCATCAACTCTTATTTTGTGTTTGGCGTCAGTAAATCCTTGATAGTCAATCAACTGAGTGGAGGAAGGCACTGCATTTGATTCTATTTTGTGAACACCGACTGAAAAGCCGCCAACCGTTATTGTCTATCGTGGTCGAGGTGTTAACTAGTGACAATGAAGGACGTTTACCTTGTTGTAGATGTAGAATTCACTGACATCTTGATGACCGCCGAAAAATAGATATCAATAAGATATCCCTCCTCAGAAATTAGGCAGATGCAACCGTTAAAGCGATAACTGTATTCGACTGACTCTTCAGGTCCATGCTCCAACCCGTCGGCGGGAACAGCAGCAGATGCATGTAATTCATGCGCAAGATGTTGAAGTGTTTATGGCCCGGAGTCGTCATGCCACTGCGTGCCCAGAAAACTAATAACTGAGTTTTTATCAGAGATGCTTTTCCTTGATGCTATAATTTTATGATTGCCGGCATTGGCGTTGTCAATCGCCGCTATTTCACTATCTTTGTGGATGCAATCATAAGTACTACTAGGTCGTTTAGCTCAATAGCAATGGCACAGACATCCACTTCTTTCGCATACATCATAATGATGGCCAAACAAGGGGATGTTCGGAAGGACGATAAATACAAATTAAGTACTGCGCTATCTAAACAACCAGTCACAAAGCGAGAAACACATCCACATATGGACACTATATCGGCATGCTATGATGCGTCGCAGTGCATCGGAAGACAAGGTCGCCGAATTAAAATAGCTTTAGTAATTGGTCAAATCAACGTCATAAACCGGCGCACACTGCGAAATGAGATTAAAATCGTATTGATCCCACATTTTGGTGAGTAGACCCACACGTCCATAACGTCTAGGAGGCTGTAAATCGCCTGTGCGTGTATGAAGGTGTAATTACACACAGACATGAGACAACCAGTAGGCGCCAGTTAATGAGACAGTTAGACACGTTGCCATGGCAATAGTGTAGTTTACCGAATCCAGTGGTGTTGGAGCCCAGAAACTACGTCGGAGAAATTGTTTATTGAACGTTTTAAGTTATTAATGAAAAAACTGGCCAACGAACATGACCATAGAACACCATTTTATGTTACCATGATATCCTGTGTTTAGACAGGACCAAAAATGGGGTCTCTCTGACCACTCATGGGAATAATTTCCAAGTAGAACAATTCGTGCCGATTGCAGTGAGTTACTTTAAAACAAGTCAACAATCAGAGAGTTTGGTACGGACTAAGAAAATAGCTTTTTTTTTAACATACTTTCTTAACTTTTGTGCTTACTGTGTGCACGAACGAGTGCTCTTACCCAGATTGGTAAGGGTGGTTTCCTAGAGGACTTCGTTCCCCTGACGGATCTTGCGCCGCCGTGACGACTCTAATAGATATAAGGTTGCCCTTGTTTTAAAGTAGATATACGGAAATGGACAAATGACACGGAAGTGACATAAGGTTCTAAAGTCGTTGCTGTACGGTAAAGCATAAAAATCAAGTATCAAAAAACCTTTGTCCCGGTTAACTCCAGAACCACACGTTCTACATGTTGTGAGTTGAATTCGCATTTACTTTGATTATTGCCGATTGCCTCTGACAAAGCAGACTGCTCAAGACACGGTTGGTGGAGCATCTGAAGAAACTACTAATTAACAGTATCATCAAAATGAACGGTAGTGTTTAAATAAAAATTCTGCAAATCTTTGTACACAGGCCTCTCGTGAAGGAGACCGGTTAAGATGAAGCTGGGTCCGGAGTCAGTAAAAGAGGGAGAGTTGGCCGCCCGAGACTTCACTACTCTAACGTCAGCCTGGATCTTGCATCCAGTGAAGGGGACACAACATGTAGCTAGTGGCGAGATGCTTGCTGTAAAAGAGCGTTCTGATTTCCCACTCGAGTGAAAACACCAAAAGAACACATTCAAAGTCGATGAGAGAGAGAGCATTTCGAGCAGCTTCAGTCACCGCCTCTAACTCTCATGTCCAAAAGCAATTCAATGCAGATTTCCGAATGGGAGTCCTTTTATGCTCTGGAACAAACATCCACCTATTCGACCGTTGAGAACGACATGACCCATCGCAGCAAGAGGAAGTGGATGCAACAATGAGTTGCGCGCACAAACTCGGGTAGCATTCTTCTCGTCCTTCAGAGGATGTATTCATTAATAAAATGTTAACCAAAATTCTGACATGTGTTCCCGACTTAAAAAGTTATTTATGTATGGTTGTAATATTAATAGCCGTGACGGATAATTTCGAGATATTGCAGTTACCCCACGATGCCGCCTTTGAATGAACTTCTTTCCGGTAGCCTGCACAAATTACGCTATGTAAAAACGGCTACTTACGTAGCTAAATTTTTCTCGTTGATTTTTAATGTCCCTACAAATTTAACTATGTTGCAAAAAAACTTGCACAAAAATATTCGGTTTTTATCCCTTTGGCAGACATCTACGTCTACTTCAAATCTTGCACTTCGAAAAAGGATAAAATGTTCTTTTTAAAACTTTTTTAATTCCCGAATAATTACGAATTTGACCTCCCGTTACACTTGCACTCAGGGTTTTCAAACTACAAGCCGAATATGTTTCTTTTAACGAGAATAATATCGGCAGAATGACATTACCGACAAAGACAAGGGAGACTGGAATGGCCATTTCTGGCTTATTAGCCGTCGTCAGCCAGCCATACCCAAGCCCGAAGTGTGCAACACCCGAGCCTCGAACTCGCGACCTGTTGGTTTAGAAGTCCATGCCTCTACCCACCGGACCACGAGCCCTTTGCTTTGTCGGTTTTCGATCGGCAATATACAATGGTAGTGGGCGCTCACCGATCGTTCATACGGAACTCACTCGTTCCGTTGTGCCTTAAGGACTCTCTCTCGAGGCTCGGGTGTTGCACACTTCGGGCTTGGGTACGGCTGGCTGACGACGGCTAATAAGGCAGAAATGGCCATTTCATTCTCCCTTGTCTTTGTCGGTAATGTCATTCTGCCTATATATCATGCGCCGCTGTGTGGCTGCTGGTTGGGCTCGAGAGAGAGTCCTTAAGGCACAACGGAACGAGTGAGTTCCGTATGAACGATCGGTCAGCGCCCACTGCCATTGAAAATCATATCTTTTCACACGTTTTTAAGAGGACAAAATATAGAGTTCATGAAGTTTAGCAATGTATTTGAGTCTTTTTGTAAACTATGCAGATAACATTAGTAAGTGCGGAGACATGATGTTTTATAAAGGGCAATTTCACCCTTTTAAAAAAAGCCACATAATCAGAAAACTTTTTAAAACCGAATTATACCATTTATTGAAGTTAACAATTCAAAAAAGTCATAATGTGTTATGCAATCAGTAAAAAAATAAGTATTTAAATACACGTTTTCTACGAAATATATCTTAATTAATACGGAAACTGAATATCAGTGAAAAAACGCATATTAGTTGGCTAGTCTTTTTTACAGCGTGTAGCCTTTGCAGGCGGCCGGAAAGAAGTTAACCCGAAGAGCGCCACACCGGTATGACTGATTATATTTTGAGTAAATTGAAACATTGTTTTCCCCGAAGAATTTTGAACAAGGAAAAGGCGAAGAAAAAAGCGGAATTTATTGACGTCATTAAATGTCATGGTAACGATCGACAATGGCATACTCCCGATCCCACATCCGTTTTCTCATTTCCCTCCCCTCGCATGACTGACTGCCGTCCCGCGTGCCCAGTTTCATTCGGGCCTGATAGGTTTTCAACGTAATGCAAATTCGCTTGCTTAGATAACTTCCCTCCTTCTCTCCTCTTCGACATGCGCAAATTTATACCAGGCCAACTTACTATGTTTTATTCACCTTTCATTTTTAATTTTTATAGGCCTATCTCTGATCAAATATTTTACCCTATCATATAAATACGCGACGACTGTGTGCAGTTGAACACAAAGTCACGAAATTCAATGGCGTCAATAAATTTTGCATTTTCATCGCATTTTCATTGTGTGAACACTTTTGGGATTATGTGGCACGATAGTTAGTATTAAAACTCATTTAAAGTAATTTTTCTAGTCGAAAAACGCATTTTAGGATTTTGATTAACACGTCATAAGTTAGCAGATTCATTGCATCTTTCTAGTCTACGGAAGATAACGAAACTTGAGTTTTGTGCAGTGACTGGCCTTTCAGACACAAGCTTTCATCATATTCAACATGTACCAGGAGACCTGTGAACCTCAGGGTCTACATAACCGACAAAAGCATAAAGGCCATAATAGGAAGAGGCGCTGTGGTCTTGCTTTTAGATATGTGGACTACAGATATGCCATATTAACAGTCGACCTTCCAATTCCCTATTGAAAGCACATTAAGATAAGTATAAATCAGTGGGAGTTGGTACAGCGAGAATATACTGCCTAACATACAGTAGATGTGTTAACTCATGAAATGTCAACCATCATTTCGAAATGCGTTCTCGTTTGGAAAAGATAAATTCAGAAGTGTTGTACAACTAATCCAGATGCAGCATAAATTTATAATGATCCAGTTACCTCAGGGTGTCGGCTTTCAAAAGAACTTATTATCTGCTGCATGCAAGATCTATACTCTGCAAAAAAGGACTGCATACGTTGCATGCACGTTTCTTGTCGATTTTCGATGTCTTTGAAAATTCAATCATATTTCATGGAAAACATGCATAAAATATTAATTTTTTTACTTATTCGATAGAAAATGACGTCTTCTTCCAATTTTATACTCAAAAGAAGAGTATAATTCGGTTTTAAAAAACTTTTTGAATTCCTGAATAATTTTGAACCCGACCTGCTGTTACACTTACGTTCAGGGTTTCAAAACTACAATCTGTATATTTTCTGTGTACGAAAAACCATGAATTTCTCTACGGTGTCAAGAGGAGACCATATAGGGTTCATAAAATCAAGCAGTGGATTTAAGCAATTTTGTTAACTTTACAAACCACATTCGTAAATGCAGATACATGACGTTTCATGAACGGGCATTCAACGGTATTAAACAATCTCACAATTATAAACTTTTCTAAAACCGAATTATACTCTTCATTTCAGTATAAAATTGGAAGCAGACGTGATTTTCTACCGAATAAGTAAACGAATGAATATTTTTATGCATTTTTTCCATGAAATATAATTGAATTTTCAAGGGCATCGAAAATCAATAAGAAAATTGCATGCTACTTAAGTATGCATTTTTTGCAGAGTATAGATCTTGCATGCAGACAAAAATAAGTTTTTTTGAAAGCCGACACCCTGAGGTAACTGGATCATTATAGATTAATGTTGCATCATGATTGGTTATACAACACTACTTAATTTATCTTTTCGAAACGAGAACGCATTTCGGAATTTTGATTGACATTTCATGAGTTAGCACATCTACTGTATGCTCACAAAAACATTCAGACGGATGTCAACCAACAACTATTTAGCCCTGAACGGCTTGGGCTAACTAGACAGACTTATTCTTCACCACATTAATTTCTCGCAGACGCACTTCATTATGATTTACACAACACATGTGTTTTTATTGGATTTCTTCAAACGCATAAGCCCGTGATTCATAGTCGGCTTTCTTCTACTAAAGGCAATAGCAGCTCTGACGTTCTGCGGATTTGTTTTTTCGTTTGCTGAGACAGTGCACCTTCATTCGAGCAGGTAATTGATGATGCTATTTTTAACTACTTGGAAAACCACACAAGATACGCTAATTCGCGAAACATTAATAAAAATTCTCGAATGCGTTTTCGACACAAAAAGATTACTCAACTAAGGCTGTAGTATTAAGTCCTTTGAAGCAAAATCGCACGATAATTAATTAAGGACCAGACACGGAATTTTGAACGAACTTCTCTTTGGCCGCTCGAAGAAACTTCACCTCGGTAAAAATGATTACTTAGGCGGCATAAATTCTGCTCGTTGACTCTAGATGTATGTTTCATAGAAATTACGTATTTAAACATTCATTCCTTTATTTATTAGGTAGGTGACTAGGTCTTCTTTACATTTAATATTTCAACGAAGTGTATAAAATGGTATTGAAAACTTTCCCGATTTTCGATTAATGTTAAAACAGACCTGCCGTTATAATTACACTCAGAGTTGACAAATTATAAGCTGTATGTTTTTCGGGTAAAGGAAATCATGTATTTTTACGCGCCGGTAAGAGAAGACAACACAGGTTTTCCCAAAATCTAACATTTAATCTGAACCAAAATGCCGAATTTGCAAGCAGCATTAGTAAATACGGAAATAGGTTTTATGAACTGGAATTTCAAGATTACTAAACAATCTCATACTTAAAGCATTTTTAAAACCGAATTATGTCCTTCCTTCAAATTCGCAATTTGAAAACGTTAGTTTTTTGTATGTTCTCCATGAAAAGAAATTAACGTTTTAGGAGCATCTAAAATCAATTAGAAACATTTATGCTATACGAATAATCATTTTGTACTGAGGTGAGCTTTTGCAGGCAACCGACGACAATTTTGTTCAAAAGCCGACATCCTGAAGTAGCTGAATCATCTTGCCATTATGGTACATGCTGATCAATACTGCAACCGTACCTGAGCAATCTTTTCGAGTCGAAAACGCATCTCAGAATGTTTTTTAACATTCCCCCAGTTAGCAATCTACTATAAAGGTCCATACGCACTTGCACAGTCCTGTCAAGTATTTGAAGGCGAAAACGAAACACTCGGGACGTCGTAAGGCAGCGGAATGTAGCTAGAGTATATGGTAGTCAAAGAAATTCTGAAATTACTTACTCATGCCAACCCCTGCCAGTTGTGATAGGGGAAAAGGCCTGTACAGTTTGCGATGACATGGCGATACGGCATCGGCCTCTACCAGACTGTGGCACAGATCGCCCTGTCTACGCTAAGGACTTCCTACTCACTAGGGTCACGCCTATGGCTTAAATTTAGTCTAATACTTAGCAAAAATCGATAAAACTTTCTTCTGAGTCTCTTCCTACCGAAACAAGGATATACTGTGCTTGTCAAGAATTTGCACGCGGAGTAAGTCACAGCGCAGGCAAATACGACTGGCAGATCAAGTAAAGTCCAAAGTGAGAAGTTTGACGTGAAGCGTCCGAAAAGATTCGTTTCTCCATGTCAGTACTTTAGGAACATTTTTTCCCGGGATTTACCTTTTTCCTCAGAAAACCACGCAACGTTAAAAATTTAATAGTATTTCAGAGCTTACAAGTTCTGCAGCATCCCATATTTTAGACACTTCCACAAGTAAACAGTTCGTGACCGTCGATTTCCCTATTTTCTTTTAATTTAACCTGATGTTTTTACTGTCAGAATGAATGCTCCATTCTTCTAGAACACGATCTTCGGATTTGTTTTAATTGATACAAGTTCCCATTTTTAATAATGCCTTTCTGTCACTCGTTAAATCTTACTTCACAGTAAATGTGTTACTTTATGAGATTCCAACCAAAATTCTGAAATGAATTTCGACCCGAAAAGATTAATTAACTAGAGTTGTAATATTCATCAGCATGCAACATGATCTCTAGATATTTCAGTTACCGTGGATGTTGGCTTTTCCACAAACAAGGTTTTGGCGGCCTGCAAAACCTACACTCCGCACAAGTGTCTATTTAATTTCAAATGTGTTTGTATTACTAATTTTCGATCCCTTTATAAATTCAGATATATCCCATAAAAACATGCATGAAAATGTTCATTCTTTGACCTACCTGGTAAACAATTATATTTTCTTCAGATTTTGTACTTACGGGATGGGTATAATTTGGTTCAAGGGATTCTGTAATTATAAGATTTTTTAGGACCGTAAGATAGTCGTTCATTAAACGTCATTTCTGTGCACTTGCTGATGCCGCTTAAAGCGTTTTCAGTATGGCTCAAATCGACTGCTACATTTTTAAGAACCCTATATGCTGTCCTCTTGATAGCATAGAGAAGTGTATGGTTTTCCGTACAAGGAATATATGCAACCTGTAGATGGATATCCCTAATTTTAAAGCAACAGCAAGCTGGGTTCAAAAGTTGTGGGAATTGGAAAAGTCTAAAAAGCCGAATTATACTCTGCCGTCAACTATAAGGTTTATAAATTATGCAATTGTCTGTCAAGTGAGCAAATGAATGAACATTTGTATACATGTTTCTAAAGAAATATAATTGAATTTATAAAGGCGTCGAAAAGTAATGAAAAGAATTCATAACTGTGAGTAGTCATGTTTTGCAGGCGGGTGTAAAGGCTTTCTTTCAAGGGTCGACATCCGGAAGTAAACGAATAAGTTTAAAATTATGCTGCAAGGTGATTAATAATGCAAATCTATTTAGTTAATCTTCTCGAGGCGAAAACGCATTTCAGAATTCCGGTTAAAATTTCATGAGTTAGCACATCTACAATACTTCACGCAAATGAGAAGTGCGATGCCCATAAAAGGAAAAACAGCATCCGCTTAAGTCTGTTGACGTATAAGTGAATTTGATATACAGCGTGTTCAGTGAATATAAGAGCATAAGGCCACATCTTGATGAGTGGATAAAAACAATGAATCGTCTTAGGGATTGCGTGGAAATCTTAAGTGTCCTACTACAGCGGGTAAAATATCCAATAAAAAGTTAGTCGAGATGTGCTTTGATCAAAGAAATATTACACATATTTGGTCGTTGGAAAAGATTTTGAGGAGCACAATCATAAGATATTTCTGTCACATCAGTACGACGGCTTTTATAAAAGATTTCTTATTCGTTCTTGTTAACAGTTAAATCCTACAAAAATAACTATATACTCAATACGCATTTTATTTTAATTTTCGGTGACCTTGCAAATTTAAACACATTTTACAAGTATATATGTTGTACTCATTAAATACTGACTCACATGTTCTCCTTGTCATATTCTTAAAGAATGGTCGTTAAGTAAAAAACTGCATGTCTTTCTTAAAAAATCCTACATTTCTATTTATTATGAGGAAGAAGTTATGTGGTGCTCATATTATTTTGCGGGTAATGTGGGCTATGTTGCATACCTTACAAGCACCGCTTATGCATAAACAGATGCGATACCTCATGTATTGGCATTTCTCGGTCTTAAAATCCACGTAATCTGAAACCTTTAAACATTAAGAATATTAATTTTAAGGTATAACATTCACAAAACGCGCAAACTGCTATGAGATGAGAACAAGAAAGATGTTTTGTCCATTTTCCGTAAAAAAAATTGAACTCAAATTGGCTTATAAAAACAAAGAGAAAATTCGCCATTAGTGGGTAGTCACGTTTGCAGCAAAACTATTTGCAGAGGGCCATAAAGAAGTGCAATCAAGAGTCGACACTCCGATATCTACTCTCGCATTATGCCGCATTATAATCAATATTATAACCCCACTTTATTGATTTTCCCGATAAAAAACACTTTAAATTTCGATTAAACTTTCATGAGGTGGCATATCGTTTATTTTCACAGTATTTTCCATCATAAGCCTTCTGGCTATGAATCGCTTATATGGCATCCCCACGGAGGGCATGAGATAAGGAACTCCGAAATATAAGGTGAAGGGCAAGTTAAGAGTTACGCTTAATACTTGGATTAGAATTAATTTTGCCATTTACGTGTCTTGCCGGGAAGGGGCACATAAATAACCTTCACCGCTGTCTATTCTAATGGCCAGTCAAATCAGCAAACATCATTTCTAGTAAAATGTAATGTTACTCAAACTGGTTACAGTGTGGTTTGACCTAGAACACATGTGACTTTTGCGTAGCTTCAACAAATATCTTCAGTCGAGTCGGGCATAGTTAGAAATAAACAGAATATACTAACGTTTTCTCAATCCAGGACAATGTTTTGAAGGCAGTATTGGGTTACTCGAGGCCTGACGAGAACTTTCTCCAGCTTTCGACAGTGATGACTTATTTCTAGCAGTGGGAACGCCGGATAGAATTGACCACATCTGTGCACAAATTTAATCAAGTACAGGTGATTAGTCACCCAAACTTTCAAGTGTCATAAAATATGTTGTTCCTAGGCTATTCCTCAAATGATGCTAGTATAAATCAATAAAATGTACGCACCAATATTTCCATGAAAAAAGGGTGTTCGGGCCCCAGAGGTTGGAAAACCTGGCGTTGACGGCTAATTAGCCAGGAAAGGCAATTCGAGCCTCCCTTGTCCTTCATCCTAATGTTGTTCTACCTATAACGTTAGCCGCTGTGTGAGTCCTGGCACAACGGAGCGAGTGTATCCACAAACGCAATTAGTGAGCGCCTGTCTATCATCTCCAAATCGACAGTCTCTATTCAGAAAGCAAACATTTCAAATATATACAGAAATACCTTATATAAAAGTAAGTCCTTTGGGTAGTTTAATAAGATTTATTTCGTACATTTTCAACACTGCTGGTCAATATCGTCGTCGGACGTGCAGAAAGCTTCCTACACGTCCTCCAACCACCTGGGTAACCAATAGTGAACATCTAATGAATCATGTTTGTTCAGTTTTCAAAAGGACACCTTCTTCTTCTCCGAATTATATTTCTTGGATGCCATCTTCTGGTACATACGCATATGCATATGCTGATTGAAGCGAAAATGCGCGTTCCCGGATATAACTGACGCCAGCACTCGATGAGAACGCCCGACAGTGACAGAACCCCCCAGCCCGACGTCAACACTGGCATGACAACCACCGTCAACACGGTTACGGGCAGGTGTGAACGGGACAGCGAGAAGAGATCCCACGACAGCGACAGGACCCCGCAGCCCGACGTCAACAGTGGCGTGACAACCACCGTAAACACAGTTAAGGGCAGGTGAGAATGGGACAGCGAGACGAGGCCCCACGACAGTGACAGGACCCCCCAGCCCGACGTCAACAGTGGCATGACAACCATCGTCCACGCGGATACGGGCAGGTGCGAACGGGCCAGGAAGGCGAGATGCGTCGAGGGCGGACAACGTACAATGCAAACAAGAGCAATAGCCGCGGTCACCCCGGCGCCGCCCCCCTCCCCACACCCGACAAAGGATGAGGAGGAACCGATGCCACCATGACAACCATCGCCATACCGTGTGATGTAGCGCGCTGGAAGTCAGTGACACGCCAGCACGAAAGAAAACCCTTAAATACTGTGACGTGCAGTACGCAACCCACCTCCGATGATGGAAGCTTGTTTGCTTTCGAAACGTCAGGCAAATAAATCCATGGTTCCTGTGATCGCCTTATCTTCTCAATATATGTATATATGCATAATGCTAGAGGGGTCCACACCGATCGTGTTACGGGATTAACTCATCCCGTTCTGCCTTGGGGCTGTCCTTTGAGCCCAACCAGCAGTCTCACAGCAATGCGTAATAAAGGCAATTTGTGGGCGTCTTTCTGCTATTGGATATTAACGATCGTAACCGAACAGGATAAGGAGCCCGAGGGCTCCGTGATTAGGGACTTTGGACTTCTAAACTACACATCACATGATCGAGCCCCAGAGGGTCCACACCTCGTAGGTGGTTTTGGCTGCTGACTTATTCCGCCACTTGTCCTTCTCTGACAAGAGGGTTTTCTCTAGAATACCGGAAGTGGCTAACAAGGCGTAACAGCTCGTTCGAGCGTTTCACACCTGACACGAACAATACTCAAAATATGAGAAACCCATTTTAGGAGGCATGCGAGCTTTGTGGCTCACGTATAGGAGAATGTTGTAAAGGCCATTGCGGAAGCAGCAAAAGAAGCACGCAGCAATGTCAAGGAGAGCGATAGTAATGAATTCGACAGCGCAGTATATGTTATTTAGTTGGTGGAATTGAATTCAATACCCACACAGATGGACACGACAATATTAATCGCCTGGACATTTTTGACTATAAGTTTCACTCGAGGCTACGATCATTATGCACGTCACTGTAGGCTATGTGCTGGTTCTATTGCACAGTTACTATGGTCATGGTTTCCATTTTATGTTGTAGCTACCAAAGCAACATGGTTGCATTTTTTGAATTATTATCCGTGCTTTCATTAAAATCACCTTGTGATGGTTGTCACACTTACCGAGCTGTGGATAAATTAAGTACATTGTATATTCTACCAAACTTTCCCACACCACTGTCTTCGAGTCATAAAATGAGTTAATTAACATGTACTCAATCAGGCCGATTTTGTCCGTACTGCAGCTATGGACATGCGAAACATTCCCCTCCTGCGAGAAACTTTAATTGCCCAGTAGTGGCCAATAAAACCGTCCGCAGTATTGATTTGCCGCGAGGGCCCATTGTCGTAATAATATCCCACATGCCATGTTTAACTAAGATAACCAAAGTATTCAAAAGACGCGAAATTATCAAAAGAACGAAGAGGAGAAACATAAATTTTCAGTGTTATAAAGTAATTTATTATGCTCAAAGTCCAAAACGTGTAATTCGACAAAGCGTACAGAATAATCCGTCCTCATTTTGGACGCATCAACTGGGCAGACATAATAATGGGACTTATAATTGACACGGCTTATCTGTTGCCGTGTGGACTGAAGTAAGATTTCGTCGGTAGAACACTTTTAAACGGCCCCAAACGTCAAATGTTTCTTAACAAATTATGGCCAACAATTAAGTGTACGCAATACATTTTAAACGCCTGGATCATTATCGCTTCAACCAAGCAGTTGTATGATCTTATTTTAGTATTCGGCGACACTATCCTCGTGGCAGGTCTCCTTTACAGATTTCAAAAAATGAAGTAAATATTGCCAACGTTCGGCAAGTGCCTGATAATTAGTCCTTATAATGAGGGGTTATAATTGCTGAATTAAAAATATTTCTAACGCCCGTTCACCTATAAAGCCTCATAACTGTTAATGGGCGCTGAGCAGTCACATCGGCCGCAATGTGCGCTTGCTCTAGATTATACCCATGTCAGGCAATAAAATATGGGAAATGGTTGTTTACAAGATAATTCACTCAAAATGAATTATGCCCAAGTTTAAATACGATTTATGCGAAACGAATATCATATAATGAAATATATTTGCAACGAACCATCACGCCTAGCTGTTCTTGGCCTGCGCATTCAGAAAAAAACAAAAAACATGCTTAAAATCTAATGAGCGGCTCGGAAGCATATGAATATTGGTTTCACATTCGGTTTAAACGCCCAGTCATTGCGATATTTTAGTCCTTGGTCATTCTTATAAGAATTAACAAGTGTTACTTCGACCAGTAGATTCTAACTTACGAGGTAATGCCCAGTGAACACCCGTTTGGACACGACGGCATTCATTTGAACCTTTCGAGAACAGTCTATGAATTTTGAAACCTTTGTAATTTATGGTGTTTGATGTTATTTCGTTTTAGATAATATCAATTATTACCTTAAAATACTGGACAGCACCGCAAAGAGCGCATGCCAGAAGATTGATAGGCACATCAAATGCAATATATTTTTGAATATTAAGCGCTTTCATTACAGCTATCAAATATTTGGATGTGATTAAACCCGTGCTAAAGATAAACACATGATGAAAATGCAATCATTATGTTAAAACCAATAGGCGTTACAAAGGCTTTTGTTACATGTTATGAGTCTTTGCATGCTATTTTGTAATCAATCTCCGTTCGGAGTGACCTGAACTAAAAACACAGTAAACAGAAGAGCACGGTAAAAAAATTCAAAATCGCAGATAGGCTAGTATTAAATCAAATAGACTTCGCATTTTTTGAAAAGAGTTTAAAATTCAAAGAAATATTTACAAATTACATTAATATTTGAACATACCTTTGAAACTCACGCAACGACTGCTCATGCAATCGGTTTAATAGTTGAGCATTAATGGTGAACATAAAGTTGAAATATCATTGTGCCTTCGCCATCGTTCATTCAAACTAGCTGCCGATCGACTGCGTAAGACTGCATAATGTGATTGCAAGACTTAACGCGAAACGTTTTATGAAACTCCCTGCATTGTCCACTAAACGTGCGCCTGACTAAAGCAAACGGTTCCCTGGTGCCTTTTTGCCTGTGTAATTTGAGTGAAGCGTTGTCAGTAGACAAACCAGCTCAGAAACTGGTCGACAGGATATACACAGCCATTCTACATGTACAAAAAAGATGAACTGACTGACACCGTGACTGGAATATTTTTACGGTATCTATAAGTCTAAGGGAGCACTTGCCCGGGAAAAAAACGCATTATCTGCAAACATACGATAATTCGATAGTGAAGACCAACCATGTCCACCGTGTGCTAAACGGCAATGTGAGAGTAGAGAGAATGATTTACAAAATTTTTTATCGATAGTGGACTTGCGTCGCATCTACAGCACTCCCCCCTTCCCCCCCTACCTAAATTCTGCGTCAGGACAAAACCAAGCAAACTGAAGACGTAAGAGGACGCTGCTATTTGGCCCGGCAAAAGCCATCAGCTATACGTACAACTGCACCTCTCGGGTCTACAACATACACTGACCAAGATATTTCCCTAAGAAAGACTGGATGGCGGCTGGGGTTCCCCTTGATCGGGAGTGTCATAGAGGCTACATTAAGAAGGAGCAGTGCAGCCTGAAACTCAGTCCACCAGTCAATCACACTCCACAGATCCACACTTGGCTGATGGCGGAGTCCGAGTTATCTGATGCGCCGGCAGTCTTTGTAGTGTATATAGGTGTACATGCAGAAACGGGCGTTTTTATATGTAACGTTTCTTAACATTGGCGACAAAACAGATTATCTGTAAATATAACGTATAGTTAATTCGCATTCGGATACAGTCAGATTCTATCATGACTGTGAGCGCTTCCGCTTAAATAACGTAGTTGTTTTACGCAAAACAGCTACTATATAAGTCTGTTTTCATTTCATGCAAACGATGTGTAGAGAATGTCAATCATGCTTACAACCCACTGTGTAAGCTACACAAAAGATTTATGTATGTTCCGAGGAATTCCTTAAATAAGTAAAAACAACTATCATTGAGGATTTAATTTCAATAAATTGCGTCTTTATTAAAATTGCATAGTAGCTGACCTGTCGTAGGAAATCGTAGCAGAAATCCGCTGATGTATTTTCCGTTATGAAGGTTTACCTTAAAGAGGTTCAATTATTAATTGCCGTGGAATATGACCTCAAGATATTTCAAAACACACGACGATTGCAGCTTTTGGCTGACCTTCTATCCAAATACCTATAAAATATTTTTTAAATAGTACAAGGATTTCGCATTAATTTCCAGCGTTCCCAGCGGGTTAAACGCATTTGTTTGACAATGTGAACAAAATTCCTTATTCTTATACTCATGTCGTATCAAATCACGTCTTATAATTTTATATTTATCGAAGATATTTTCCGTCGTTCTAGTTTTTGCTTACCTGTAATGAATTTAAATCCCATTCATAATTTTGATTGGGCATATATTTTCTTACCAACGACCGGTATACGTTTGTGTGAGGAAATTCATCTACGGCGGGCAAATAATCCTACTTCGCACCTAGTATCAAAACAGTCTGTGGCGTTATTTGTCGCAATGTTTTTAAATAGCATTTTACATATTTACTTCAGTGTTGTAAGTGCAAGTTTGTCCTTTTACAGATTAGACGATACTGGAGAGATGGTGTCTACTTTCATGAACAAACGGGACTGTATGCATAGGTTCAGGGAAAATCACCTCCTTAGAAACGGAAAAAACGAAATTTAGCAAATTAATTAGGAAACGAAGAGGGACATGATATAGAAACGATTCTTGCAATCACAAGTCCGTCTTGCGAGCTTGACTACAGCGCACTTGAAATTGTGACAGTTGTTTGACACTGCCACGACTTCTAGTAGATCATAAATGACCTGAATGACGTTCCGTTTGCAGCATGTTCGATTCCTATCCTTTGACCAGCTCGAGGCACAATCCGGCTAATTATTAATTTGCAAATCCCTAGGTATGCATAATGTCGATATTTATGGTCAAGAATTTCTCTGTTGATGCTGAGGTCCACTGTGAGATACTACATATGCTGGACTTCGCAAACAGATTAGTCACTCCATCCATCGATGGTAACCGAGTAAATAAGGTATAAATTCACATAGCAGTAGTAGGAAGATAGACCGAGAGACTGATATCTTCAGTGTACTCTATCGTGCCAGGTGATTTTTGCAACTGTTTCCTTTATTCTAGATGACGATCGCATATTATGTAACTCAATTGCCGATCACCGGTGAGGGACTGTTGTCGAATGTCATATAAATAAGGTTGCACCACGTCTTTAGGTAATACGTGCACACACTCTAGATAACCAGCAAACATTGAATAATTGTTGTTTCAGTGATGCCTCTCAACCAGCTATTTTCTGATTGCGGTATGCATTTTTCTGGCAACGTAGGAGCGGCTGATTAAAACGTGTTATTTTGCTGATTTGGCTAGTCGCAGTATCCGTGGTTCTTTTTGTTTCATTCGGATCTCATTATTTGAATTTTTTACAGCAGTTACAGGCGAATGTTCATTACTGGGGGCGGAACATTTCCTGAGATCGCAACGTGGGTGACAAATTAATTTGTTCTGTCATGCTGGATGAGATACACTTAAGTTCCAACAGAAATGCGGGATTTCAGGTTGCCCGAAAACGGGATGAAGCTGCCTTCAGTGAAACATTTCATTTACTTTGAATTTTCTAGAACAAATTTGAATGAAATACGTTATCCATGAACAGCAAATAAGGCAATATTAGATTCATGATTTGGAACGGAATTAAGGAAAACCCTGTCAATCATCAGCTCATGCAGGTTCATTCCAGTTTGTGGTCTTCGATGTGGTTTCTTTCGGAGACCGTTAGATAAATCACGCATGCTTGTGCGCTTATAAGCCATTCAGATACTATATGCTTGTCGAGTGCCGGAACGAAAATACTATATGCCTCTCCGTGTTTACTTATCGATTAAACGTGTGTTAGTTGCAAATGTACGATACGCCATCCACACGGAACATCCGACAACCAAAAACTACCGATAAATACCTTCAGCCCTCGTAAGGCTAAATGCACACTAACTTCTAATGGATTACCCAAAACACCCTACAGGTGAAGCTGAAAGTCAAAAGAATTTGCAGCAAGCACGTTGGAGTTCCCTACACAACGGAATTTTGCTTTAGAAAATGTTTAAAACACGATGCCTTGAAAATCCGTCAATCTGCTATGCTCTATTATATGGTGCCAGCAGCTTGGTTTTATTGCAGTAAAAGGCCAAGATGTCACACGTAATTTGCATTCTGAACGCTCAGGAACCTGAAGTTCAAAACATCGTCACAGCAGGTTCTGCGTCGAAACGAGTTTAGGTTAAGGAGCACCGACCAGTTTAATGAGATTTTCTAAATTGCGCACTTGCGCGGCTGGTTCCCAACGTAAGTCGAGAGAAGTTTACCCACTTCGAAGTTTACTTTTTACCTCCAAATTGTATCCCATCTACACTAAATGGGCTTAAAATTGTGCTGGTCTAAGTCCCTATCCATCTAAGTTGGCGCTAAACCTAGCGAAGAAGCGCATTTTTGAATTTGGCAATTTAGACAGTCTGAAAAATTGACCCTGACAGATAAAACACTAGGGTTTGCTTTGACGCCGCCTATTTAAATTGGGTACTTTTGCGCAGTTACACGATCTTAAGTAAACTTGAGTCAAAAATGTAAGTGGTTCTGGATACGTGAGTTACTCCAAAGAATGTAACATAGAACAATCTTTATTAACACATCCTTTTCTGCACCTTACGGCCTCAAATAGTTGGAAGCCACAACTCGTGTTTCAGCCAGCCGCGAAACCGGACATGTTTCCTGCAGAAACCACCTAAGATGAAACTCTTACGGCAAAGGCCTACACCAGTGCAAACATCACGGGAGCTAAAACAGATGAGAGATCGTGCATTTTCGGTAAATATGGTACTCTCAGTTGTTAAGCAGATTGCAGGCAAACATGTATTCATTGAATAGTTGAAAGCATATTGTAGGTGAAAGCTGCTTTTTTGCTATTGTAAGGACTAAAATGTACCTCCAACACGGGTGGACACAGAACAACAGCAGGATGGATTACTGTTTGCAGGAAGTTCGTTAGGATATGTTTTCCAAACTATCCCATCACTTAGAAACTTTTTTAAAACCGAATTATACACTTCCTTTAAGTACAAAATTTAGGGAAGACGTAATTTTTTCCCAAAAGGAGTACAAGAATGGGTATGTTTTTCGTGTTTTCTATGGAATATATTTAAATTAATAAAGACATCAAAAATTAGAGAAAAAAATTCAAACTACGTACGTAGCTATGTTGACAGAGTGTAGAGTTTGCAGGTGGCCGGAAGAAAATTCGTTTAACAGTCGGTATCCTACCGTAACTGAATTATCGTAAAACTATGCTGTATTGCGATTGAAATTACTTTCCTACTTAGGTGAAACTTTCGAGAGACAACGCATTTCATAACCTCGGTTAATATTTAATGATTTAGCACATCAAATATATTTCATTGTGACGGGTGTGTTTCGGGCCGACGTTACTGATTCGTCAGCTTTGCACGATGGATTCGCAAATGACCGACCAAACCTATATGGGCGAATAAACTGATCTGGCAATGAGGACCAGTTTAATTTGGGTACACATTATTGGTGGTAGGTGCAGTGGCGATGATAATTTGGGCTAAGCATGGATGCTTCCATGGGTCCTGTCAGCGGTGGCAGTAGTGGCGGTGCGTTTTGGGATGGGAGGACGGTTGGCCTTGTCGACACTGCACTGGATACGCAGATGTCCATCGGGGCTGATCCCTTGTCCAAAATGTCCGTTGAGAGTATAGACAAGATAACGAGGCAAGAATGTTGATTTTCTTACGCTATAGCTTCCGAATCGTGTGGGCCCTTCGCTTCGCCCATTGTAGGGGTCGCTACGCAGACATATAATAACGCCGCACAAAGTAGACCTACTGGAAAATATTTTCAGACGTCCCTCGGAATTTGGCAGTGCGGGGGGCCCTTTTCCCGTGCCCGACCCGAGAGGCACTTAGTGGCTGCTTGTGTCAGCGTTTCGAGATTTAGAAAATATGCTCAATTTAGATCTGTGCGCATTATTAAAGGATGACATTTTAGTGGGTTAGTTCTTCTCGTAGGATTCTCTCAATCTTTATAAACGTCATTGTAGTGCGAAATTAGAGGTGGCCTGATGTTTGTCGCTTTCGTGGTAAATAATTTGATTCGAGGATTGCTTTCATGGAGTGGGCAGGTATGTGGCAGGCCAAACAACCGTACGTAAACGCTCTTTCAAGTACAAAATAAATGTGCAAACTTATTTCATCCAAGTAGACTGCTCTTTTGTTCCTTTGCTTACCTAAATAGTACATGGAACCTATTCAATCGCTATTCGTTCGCATAAATTCCCATCATGTTCAGAACCTTCTAGTTTTGGAAAAAAAATAAATTTAAACAAGATATGCTCTGTTTAAAACGAAACGGGTACTCCAGAGTTTAATCAACGTCTAAGTTGGCTTTTGTAATTTCACTATCACTGTCAAGGGACTTACTACTGGTGACTACTTATGCCAGCTGCTAAATCTGAAAAAAATTTGGAGAATGCTACCTGCAAACGCCCATCTCACTGTTAGAGGAGGGAAAGATCTGCAAACTTAAAAAACGTCTTTGAGGTTTTTCATAATGTTTCTCTAATTTCATAAACCATGTATTTGCATAATTCATCTCCTAGCATTTGGTGTCTAGTACTTGTTATGACTGAGGTCGTGGGGCACTTCATATTGGTAAAATCGACTGCAAATTTCGTTAACCCCTAAACTTTAAGTCAAGCGTTAAGTAGAAGGCTTGTGTGTTCCGTTTGGACATTGCAACATTTGGCATTGCTACAATACACCCGACAACTTCGCCCCCCTTCCCCATTCTCCTGCGACAGCGCCAGGCTTCCCACTTGTCGTGGACGGCTGAACACCGTCTAGCCCCGGTTCGTCTGTATCAAAAATAACTACGCCCCCAGGCTACCTACACTCCCCGAGAGACTGTGCTCCTCTGCGCCTAACTGAAGATAACAATGACTTTGAAGTTTGGCGGCCATCGTCTGTACCTGCTTCGCCAGATAACTTTCTGCTCAGATTTTGCTGAGCCCCCAAAGCCAATGTTGACTTTTATTCCTTCTTCTCAGTTCATACGCTCATAGTTGAAAGGCACCGATAAACCGAGATAGAAACACCTTCACTGCTCCTTGTGCTAAATGACCAGCCGTAATGTCCAAAGTGCGTGCCGACGAGGTACAAAAACGCATGATGTAAAATACGGAGGTCATAAAACCCCTTTTCTCTCAGGGGCGTCGTTTCTGGCAGCAAAACATGCAAAAAGTATGGAATTTCTGAAAATATTAAGTTATTCTCACTATACTCTCCGAATAACTTTACTTCGCAAGGTCTTTACCCTAGAAAAGTGAAAAAAACTGGAGAAAATATGATTGTGGATGATAGCTTTAAAATGACAGTGTTCGCTACAATCGCCTCTCCACAAAGCTATGGCGCCTCTCCTGTGACGTTGTGCACATTCTTCAGGCGTTCTATGCATACTAATTAATCCCATCTGTAGCAAAACCCATCAAACTCAAAGAGTCAGTCAGGTCAGCGAACTAGCATTTGTTCTCGATAGGGGACTTTTCACCCAGGTGCAGCAGTTTGGATCCTTCCGTACGCGAATTCTGAGGACATTAGTCCCTATTTTAGTAGTTGAACCACAAAGATCGGTTTTGACCGCCACCTCTTCCTCAAGCAACTTGGAAACCAAGCAAAACTGAATACCTAATTCTGAGAAGATCACTCCATCATATTTAACTTTAAGCTGCGGTGGCAAACTGCTTATAATTCACAGGAAAGTGGCATGCAGTCAGCCATCCTGATTGCAGAATGTAGATGTTTGCTTTTCGCTTTTCGTTGGAACTGAAGGGGTTTGGGTTTAACGTTATGAAACAGGAATTTGGACACTACCGACCTTATCTCTAAACAAACTGTAGCACTAAGTCGATACACACGTGTCCAGCATCAGTGACACTAAATGACATGCTTCCTTTCGAAATTCAGTGCTTGTAGTACATTTTAAATGTCCTTACTTTCTTTACTTTTTGGGCTTCAATGAACTCACAGTGATTTTAAACTCTTTTTTGTTGGCGTTTAAGATAAATCCCCATTTAAAAGAAGACCTACTGTCTTACTACGAAGTGTCTTGCTTTTATTTCGAGAAAGATGTGCTCAGTTTTAAACGCACGTTTATAAGTTCTGTTAATCGAGCTCTCCAAAGCAGGGGAACTTTACTGGTTGAGGCTTTTGAATTTTGTTTCATGTTGGCGACGGACATTTGCGCGATTTTGCAGTCTTGACTGTATGATCCCAGCGCCCGATCACATTTTCCCCGCCTTACCTTTGTAAATTCATATGGCTTTGGTATTTTTCAATACCTATGATATGCTATTTAAATATTTGACTCTATAGCTTCATTAATATTCGTGTCAGCTCGTTACCTTTGTAAAACGGACTGCAATTTACGCATGCTTGTTTCAATGGAAAAAGATATTTTGATACGCACGAGTGACCACGTCTAAAATGTCACTTGTAAGTAAGCCTTTCCTTCGACGAACCTATTTTTTGTGATAATCCAATTCTTTTTTAACTTATTCTGATAATCAACCTTGGTTGATCCAAACTATTCTCTAACCGCCTACACAATTACTAATCCGGGGAAAGTAAACCAGATGGATGACGTATTTACGGCACATTTTCTCAGTCGAGTCGCAGGAAGAGGCATGATAAATTTGTAATGCTCTAGCCGGCATTTGCTTTGTGGAAATTACTGTGAGTGACCAGTCTCATGAAATATCGACCGACATTCTTAAATTTGCCTTAGATAAGAAAGAACTACCTACAGTCAGCGACCGATCTCTTGAAATGTTATTCGAAATTCTGAAATGCGTTTTCACATACGGAGGATTACATGGTTGGGGTTGTAATATTGATTGGCATGCGACATAACGCCCATGCACCAGCACGAAACGTATTTAAACATGCAGGAAGGTTTTTGCAAAAGGATTGAATGCGCTGGCAAAGGGTCACGGTCATTCAGACATGGAAACGGTGACACAAGGCTGGCCAACTTTAATTGCGACGGTACTTTGAACAAAGCCGCGATTTAGCGCAGTTGACAACCACCGAATGTAAAGACGAGGTGAATAGTCAGTGCATAAGGCGGCCCAATGGGGGCGTGTGCATTCTATTTTGGATAACGTCGCATATCATCCACCCTCATTTACGGTTCACCGGGGGTAAGTCATATAGACAGTAAGGAGATTCGTTGTTCAAGTGAAAGATTTGGAGTTGCGAGAAAGGCAACTGGTTTGGAAAACGGGAAGGAGTGCACTGAACGCGGTTGGCTAACGTGCACTGGAAGCAATGGCTTAGATTTAAAAATTTTAAAAACCACGCATATCAAGAAAATCACGTAACTCTTCAGTCCTCTTTAGTCGTAGTCCTCAGACAAGCAGTGAATTAATGAACGTGAAGGCACGTTCGTCATGCACTTTGGCGGAAGCCTCTCCAGCGATAGGATATGAACTCAGGGGAATGAAAGGGTGAATATCGCCAAGAGTATTTGCTAATCGGCAGCATTCCAATTGGCCGTAACGATATTTCTGTTGATGACTCTGGGGTGGCAAGTCTGTCAAAATGTGGCTCCGGAAATGTTCTGCTGCTCGTGATTTTAGAAAGATCCAACAAACAACATATACGTGGGATAAATTTACTACATGCCACCTGTGGACCTAGCCGATATAGTTCATCATCCTCACATACTTGTGTGGACAACGGGAGGGTAAAGGGCCACACGTAGCTGTCGACAGACTGGAGATCATGTCATATGGTGTTTTATCTTGGCGCGATTTGGAGGCCGTTACAGATATTGCACTACAAACAACAATTACTTACTAAGACATTAAATAATCACCTAAACTCCTTTATCTTTTGAACGTTTGCCTTTCGCTAATTTTGTAATAGACCCGTATATTTCCATTGTCGCACAAACGCGTGCGGTGGTACTTTCGGTAGAAATCCAATCAATTTCTGCGTTTTATGGCATTTGTGTCAGCTTGCTTTCTAGACTGCTGCCCGACCCGCAAAGCTCTCATTCCCGTATGTCACAAAGTACGGTCTACTGACAGTTAATTTAGGTTCCCCAACCTACCACTGCTCTTGTCTGTCTATAGATGAGAGAATGATTGCGAAACCTGCGTAAATAAGGGTACTGTTCCGGCAAGTAAATTGCTATGTTTTAGCCACTCATATTGTGCGCGTCATGTTAGCTGCCTCGGAAGGCTCTCAAGATATCCTCTGGTTACGCCTGAGTAGTCAATTAACACATACCTATGTGTTTTTGACAATTCCTCATGAGACCCCGGAGAGGGTTTAAGATTGTCTAGTTCCTAGGCTGTAAGCCTGAAAAAATTGGCGCGTTGCCGTTGTAGGGACCGGGGAGGGGAACTGGTGGTAGGATGTGAGCGATGTCGGACTATCAAACACGCGGAATGATCATGACCGTCGTAAGAGAGTTGACGTGATGTGCGATATCATTTGGGGGTTGACCAAGGAAGACAGACTGCTTGAACCAACTTCTACTGACAACAAAACGTTGAATTTGTTAACCGAACACCCATTGACACGGCCAGTACTAACACGCGTTCGTTAGCCTCTTTAAGCATTTTTTCTGTTCCACTGTAGCCAACATGAACCACTTATTTAACGTCGACCTTTTGGTTTACGTCAACTGGGCGCTCAAGGATAGAACTCAAAATAGATCTCTTTTCAGGTTGGCGGACGGATCAGTAATCTAAGAGATGTGAGGGGTTCACCAAGTAAGGGGAAGTGTGAATTACGTTTCGGAGGGTTTGGCCGGTTTGTGAGCAAATAAAGATCAGAATTTTAAATGAACAGCAGAATTATCAAGATTTGGGTTGGTCGATTTTTTCTTCCTTCGATGTCTTTGCCTTCTGACCGTTGCTTGTGAATGTTGGTGACTTCCTGATTTGTGTTGTCAGGATGGTCGCATAGAGCTTAACACTTCAGCGCTAACGCTTACGGACGACTAATTCCCTTAAACAGGGAACATAGGTGCAACCAACCCCCATTGAGGTAACCAGACATAACACAGCAGATCCCCACCATTCAAAAACAACGGCCAAAAGGTCAAGGCAGCGAAAGGGGAAAAAAATCCACCGGCCCAAGTCTAACTAAATCGGTAGTTTAATTAAAAGTCTGCTCAACTTTCCGCACAAAACGCTTCGATAAAGCAGAGCCTGCCTAGCTCTCCGAAACAGCAGCCTCTCAATTCTTCTGATTTTATGAACCTTACACATTTCTTAGGCGACCTATTCTTGCCCGTGCGTAGCCTGGCAGATATGTGCTTCGGTAACCTCTTTTCCGGAAGTCTTGCCGATGTGTCATTGTATCCCGTTCCCCAGAAGTAGGGGAATGAATAAATGCACATCAGTGTGGTCTGCAACGGAAATCGGTCTTTACCTTTTATCCGTTGGAGGGAAGAGTTTATGAGGAAAAAGCATGAGTGTGATGTGGAGAAAGCGCTCGTGCTAGTTGCATTTAGACGTCGTCTTGCGAATTTTCTTGCCGTGCCCCCTAGAAAAGCAGTTTAAAAACTAAGTTTTTACTTTCGCAGTTGCAGTGGTAGGCTTTTGGCATGCTTCTTAGTATTCCGGAAGGCGAATGCAAATGCGCTGCAATCTAATCGTTTTTGATTTAAGAGGACAGATTTGTAAAAAAAAATAAATGTATTGTCCTGCTCAGGTTTCCCTTTGTACATTAAGAAACACGGTTTTCTTATCCACGCCAGGTTCTGAAGTAAATTCGCTAGAGGTGTATGCCCTGTTAAACTTATTGACTAAGGTTTTGATGCTAGTGGGCTGACCCGTTACGCAGATTTCGTCCAAATACCAACCATATAGAGTCGGGGTCATAGTGACAATCCTCAAATTTGTTTTCTCAATTTTGCCTATAAAAATATATGAAAGAAACGGTCTAAGTGATGAGCTCATTGCCACAGTGTTAACGGGTCTGCACAGTTGGCCGTTGGGGAGAGAACATGCACGCAGTTCTTTCCCTGATGTCACGGAGGTAGTTTATTATTTCTACCACTAGCACGTTGGCAGACAGAGATAATAGCAGTTCTGCTGTCGTGCCCGACAATATTCACCGTGTGCTCTATAACAAGGTGCAACAGGCAAGGTGAATTACGCATGAATACAGACATGCGCATCGTCTACAACACTCGCTCCCCCCCCTCAACCTGTCCCCGGTTTCACGACATAGCCGAGTTTACCTGAGTTGAGGAAGGGTGCAGATTGATTGCGCCGCTAGACTCACACCTAGGCATCCCCCTCCACCTTCAGATCCACAAAAAATACTTGACCAGCAGTTAACCAACGGGAACAGCACCTCAGCAGGTTATAAGGACGACGAGGATGACTGGGCAACAATCATCACGTCCTGGACACCCTGCGGGAGCGAAAGCCTATCTACCGGAAGGAACTAGATGCCAGGAAATTGCCAACGCACGGGACGCCCTGTGAGTCACGATCTGCCAAATTATGCCATAGTCGACGCTCACAAACGTTAAGGCCCTGAAGGTTGGCACGCAGCCCTACATTGAGCCTGGGTCGCTTTACAATGGTGAGAGGGCGAATTTCTCATATCCAATGTTGGGCACAGAGGCATCCCGTATTTCGAAGTCATGGAAAGCCATAGACTGTGGGTGTCGTCGCACCTACAGTTCTGAATCGTCTGAACTCCTTACCAGACGAGAAAAGTTTTTGTG
>CACRXP010000691.1:317267-334181 GCA_902702965.1 Spirometra erinaceieuropaei | reverse complement strand
GTTGGCTAAGAATCCTGGTCAACTGCATGTTGTGGATCAAGGGATAAGACGGAACGCCTAGGTGCGAGCCCTCCCGCACCTCCAGTCTTCTGGACTCCGTCTTGTCACCGAGTCCAGGTGGGGAGGAGGGGAGAATGCGGTACAAGCTGTGCAAGTCTAATATCCCTATGAATTAAATTTTCGTCCCTGCTCTCACCTTGCTGTGGGACATTCGGTGGATATCGTCGGATGCGACAGCCGAACTGTCGTGCTCCGTGCAAATTCTTATTCTGATAAGCTCCTTGCCATCAAAGTTCCGAATGCTAGGACGACCAATTACTCCTTCCCAGATGGAATGCGGTGTGCACCAAGTTGTGCGTCAAGGCCACCAAGAAGGATAGACTCATACGCAGTATGAATAGCTGCCCAGAATGATCGCAAGCCCTTGTTGAACGTGTCTCCTCAGTCGTTACGACTGATCGCCGTCGGAGTGTACACGCTGATATAACAGGAGCGAACGCCCTTCCAGGAAGTGGCACTTATTGTCTGATGTGTCGGCGATTGAGTCCCTTTGGGAGTGCCAGAAGCCTCTTCGCGCGATCATTTTCGGCGACGAAAAATGTCTCATGTCCTAGCCCCCCTACGAAGTAATCGTGCTGTCAGTGTTTCGAGTAGCGAGTTTCGTTGACGGCGATAATGTTCATTTTGTACCGGTCATGTTAACGGTAGCCAGAACTGCCCCCTTTGTGACCGATTGGGTTACTTGAAAGATAGGAGATAAATCCGGCTGCCAGGGTGAGCAAAGCCGCCTTGGCAGAAAGGCTACGCACGCAGGAGCCATGGTGACGGTCACATTTTCACTAATTTGAGAAAAAAGCATTGAGGACAGAAGGAACCAAAGAAGATGGGTTCTGGCAGGGCGCTGTGAGGTTTAAACAGGTGCAGGTATTACCTGGAGGAACTTTTCCAGTCTCGGTCTTGAGCGTTCGAGAAATTCCGCGGCTCTGGGTCCGAGGTTCCGTTTCGGCGGGAGACGAACGGATATTGCACTGCCATGGAATTCCAACAGCTTCTGTTCCAACACGTAAAATTCGGCGTACTTTCTGGTGGAGGGAGTGAAAAGAAGAGAAAAACGCGCATTAAGTTGAATGTGGTGATTGTAGCACATCATAAAGGAATATCTGCGGGGGGGTGGCTTAGGGGAAAGGAAGAGGAGACTAGAACAACCTACCCCGCTTGTCTTGACTGTGGTTACAATATAGCGTGGTAGCACACAGAATCCTGGCCGCTTAAATAACTGACAGGCAGTGGCCGAAAGAAGTTAAAGTTCGCACACAGCTGGCCCTGAAGCAATTTCACTAACCAACATAAATTCTCCCGCTAGCGTTATAGCCGAAGGAGCGGGGAAGGGAAGGGAAGGGCGGGGTTGAACAGAAGGTCTAAGGGTAACATAAGGAAGAACAACGACAGACTCGTGGCCGGACTTGACCGCAGCACTTCCTCTGCATGTCCAAGGTTGATAACTCCACAGAATAATAAACTTCCGGGCGAAACTGGAGTTCAGCAATAGTCTCCGGAAGGAAAGCCCAGGTCTGTGAGGGGCTGCTATCCGGTGATACGCAGACAACAATCGGGGCTCACCCCCGACCGTAGTGCTACCTAGTGCGTAGTGCTACCGTAGTGCGTGCTTACAGTAAGCGACGTAGCTCAGGGACAGAGGCGTGAACTTAGCTTAATGCGTTTCGGGAAAGCTCTTTTCTCACGTAGATGACTACTAAGTTATTTGGCCAACAAAAAAGTCCGCAATTTTTTTTTGGGGTGGGGGGGGGGGATGAAAGTTACCCTATATTCAGACAATTCCCTAGGTTAATAAGTGTCATAGACCACATACTGGTGTGTTAGCACGTGTTTCTCTGATGAAGGGCACTAATCAAAACGGGAAAAAGAAGTTGCCAAAACGACCGACCCCGACCAGAAACTTGATTTTTCGCTGTGCGTATAACAGGTGGGGCAAGGCGTGAATAAACATGTTGGTTTGCAGCAAAGAAGGAAGTTTGTTTGTATTTAAGAGCCCTCATCTATTAAATTTGTACAAATGTGAACTCCAAGAGGCAGAAATAGCGCCTACATGCAATCTTTTCTTTTAACACACATGGAATTGCCGGGCATATGCAAATATTTCATTGGCACCAAAAGGCCAACTATCAAGAGTTTATTTCACTATTGTGCGGTCTGCCTTCTACTAAAGGAGGAACAGGCATGGCGTTTGGGGACTACTTTAGTATCTACGTACATGCCCTATGTAGTGCATTCACAACCGTGCATGGGAGTCTGGAAGAAAGCAGTGAAGACAAAAATGGTGCCAGCATTAAGATAAAAGGATTCTTCTTTTGCGGATGAAAAAAATATTAGGGGTGCGCATAAAGGGGGCAAAATGTCCTATTTTTTACGCAGAGCATTATGGAAAAAAGTTGAAGGACGTGTGCGTTCATGAACGAGCTACCCTAGTAAGGCTTATCAAAGAGATAACTTGTGAGAGAAGGCCTCTCGCTTGATTGCAGGCCTTTGTTGTGGGTGTTTGATTTCTGTGGTGATCAAGTTTCATGTTTGTGTGAGTCTACAGACATGGCCCAAACCGCCGTTTGCATTAAAAGGATGTCCGAGAACTCGCTGCACAGACCAGACGACACGATAGTTGGACCGTCGTTACCGACGACTTCCACCGTGTGCTCCACAGCAAGGTGAAGCGATACGGGGACTTGCGCGTGACTTAGTTTATAGCGAACCTAGACTTGCGCAGCATCTACTGCACTCTCTCCTCCTACCTCACCTGCAGCCGGTGCCACACACCCACACACACCGCACCTTGGCGCCCCACTCCACACCCCCTGGCCCACACAGCAAATTGTCAGGATTTTGACAAACAACAACAATGAGGGGGGGGGGGCGGCGGGGGTCCCAGTGTGCGCGACATCTACCGGCATCGCGCAGAATGTTGGCATTTGTTATGGTGCGCATTCCGATAACGCCTGTCAGGATCCGATATGACCCTCGTGTTGATCCAACGCCTATACCACAGCCTTCAAAACTGATTTTAAAGGCTTTGGCAGGCGGCAGCTACAGAACCTATCTTTCTGGGCAGCCCAACTAAAACAGTTAAAACCATAAAGTATTCACTGGCATCTCTAGGAAACTCAGTGCACCCCACCGTCACCAAGATGCACACAGTAAGCTTGCAGAAGAAAGATTCTCTTAATACACAGAAGAAGGCATTTTTATGATTGCAACCGCTAGTTATATTTCAACTTCTTAATCACCGACCGGCGTCTGGACATGCGAGTTAATAAAAACACCTATTTCAGTGGCGTCCCTATCCGCAAACACAAGCAAACTCGGTCTACAGCATCCCAAACGATGCAAAACGCAAAGGTTACACCGGATCCTTGCACAATCATTTCGAAACACGCCATCGAAAGTCAAGGAGTTGAACAACTGCCTAGGCAGCCCGTCATTTCCACAAATGTCTACGGGAGGCGAGAGAGCGCGCAGGTGGCTGACACGGCGAAAACCCGCACCAAGGCGTGCAACTCCTGCTCCACAACACACAGACACACACCGATCGGGATTTTATATCCAGAAAGACAGGCGGGGGGGAGGGGGGGCGGCTCGGATCCCACTGAATAGTGGCGCTATGAAGGCTACATTAGGAAGGAGCCATTGCAGCCCGACTCTCGGTCCACCAGTCGGCCAACCCGCTTAAACACACACTGCGCTAACCCGCCAATTGACAGTCTTCCAAGCCACGGCTTTTAACGCACCATGATGGCTTCAAACGAGTCAAATTGTTTATAGTGAGGAGTATGCACTGAGACTGTCGATCTCTCTCCCTCTCCCTCTCCCCCTCCTTCTCTCTCTCTCTCTCTATCTCTCTCTCTCTCCACTCCCAGGCACCAGTTAACTGCTGGAGCCGGTCCGGATGTCTGATGTGGGAATTGGGCGCCGTGGCTGACACTGACACCTGGTGGACAATGTCCTCGTGAGAAGGCGAGGCCAGCAGGATGTGCTGGTGACAAAGGTGATCCCTGGTGCCTCGTCATCTCCAAGATGAGGACTCGCCTACAGCCACGCAGAAGGTCTCAGGTAAGCGACCACCAGGTAAGTTGAATGCTGTTTTGTTGAGTGTCAGCTCACCATCTCCATTTTAGCAACGAGCTGGCTCGGCGGCTAGCCAACGTTCCAGTCTCCGCCGTCTCCGCCGCCGACAAGAACGCTTCCGTTGGGAACCAATGATGCCAACTGAGGGACGCAGTCCAGTCAACCGCCCTGGATGTTCTCGGCTGTGCACGTCGTCAGCATCAGGGCTGATTCGACGACGATGCAGACATCAGCAATCTGCTCGCCGGGAGGAACCGGCTGCACAAAGCCTACGTTAGCTGCCCTACCGACACAAACAAAGCAGCCTTCTACGGAAGTCGCCGCCCAGTGCAAAAGCAGCTTTTGGAAATGAAGGACGCCTGAATGGCTCGCAAGGCCGAGGAGATCGAGGCACAGGTCAACCACAACGAATGGAAGAACTTATTCGCTGCGACCAGGGCTGTCTACGGTCACACACCCAAAGGATCTGCTCCTCAGCTCAGCGCTGACGGAACTACCCTACTCACTGAGGAGGCGCAAAATCTGCAGCGTTGGGCCGAGCACTTCAAACGCGTTCTCAGTCGCCTCTCCACCATCTCCGACGCCGCCAGCAACCGACTGCCCCAAATGAACGCCAACCATGACGAACGCCCCGGGATCCGCGTCACCTACAGGATGGGTGGCCATCTCCTCAATAGTCGGTGGATGCACTTCCAGTCGCGTGTATTCACAACTACCGTCCACGAACTTCTCTCCGCCGACGAATGCGCTATCAATGTAACCACAAAAGAGGACACGTAAAAGGGGTATAGACTTCCTCAACGCCGCCTGGGACAATCTCGGCCTGATCATCAACACGGAGAAAACTCGGATCATGAACCAACCGGCACCCAACGATGTCTACAATGCACCTCACATCAACGTCAATAGCGGCCAACTACAAGTCGTGGACGCTTTCATTTACCTGGGCAGCACAAAAATTGACGACGAGGTGACCCACCGGATCACCTTCGGTCTTATGCAAAACACCGTCTAGAATCGTCAAGGTCTTCACCTCAGCAAAAAGCCCAAAATGTAGAAAGCTGTCATCTTGTCGACGCTGGTGTATGGAGCGGAAAACTGGACGGTATACAAAAGACAGGCGCGGAAGTTCAGCCACTTCCACTTCAGTATTAAAACTGAGGCAGCCGCACTGGATCCCGGATACTAAAGTACTGGAACGCACCGAAGTCCTCAGCATCCGTGTTATTCTGAGACAACTGGAATTGCGTTAAAAAGGCAGCCTCGTGAGGATGGATGGCAACCGATGACCCAAACGACGCCTCTATGGAGATTTCACCAGGGATACTCGTCGACAAGGAGAACAAAAACGGCCCTACATGTACACTTTGGAGAACTCTCTGAAACGACTGCAGATCAACCCGGAGGCCTGCGGGGACCTTGCCCACAATATACCGGCATGGAGGAAAGAAGACCAGTGCAGCAATCTGCAAAGCCAATCGGATCGCCGCCGTCAAAGCCAAAAGGAAGGCTCGCGTGTCACAAATGTCTCGCCCCCCTTAAAGGCAACGGACAGCCGCTTCCAACATGCGCGCGCTACCAACGCGCGTTCCGCGCGCGAACTGGCCTCATAGGACACCTTCGGACGCAACGCACCAACCACCCGTCAACGTCAACTTCTCCCACGAATACCCCTGCACTCGCTCCTGCCACAAACCTCGTGACGACGACCTCCTCCGTCACCGACGGTCATGCTGTCGCTGTTCTGTCAAATTCGATCATCGACGACATCCGCCCTGCTCCAACCCCTGTGCCCACACATCGAGCAGCAATACCAACAACTCAGAAGATGAAGATGCGATCACCGGAACAAGAAATTTATTTGCCTGACGTTTCGGATTCTCACTCGAATCCATCATCGGAGACATTCGCAGATAGAGGTGAAGGTGGCACCAGGAGTGCAGTATTTATAGCACGTGGCTGCCGTGGGACCGTATGCGTACTGCAATTAACAGTTCTCGTAATCACCGCTGGGGTCGTAATTGATGCGGTGGTGGCTGGTCGGTTCGAGTCCGAGTCGTTAATTGCCGCGATTTCGTCATCCGTGCTGGATGCTGGTGTGACGATTGCTCGCAAACTGCCTCACTGTCACCGTGATGATTGCTCGCCCGCGCCCTCCCCACGTGACTGATTCTCCTGCCCAGGGAAAATCGCAGTACGGAATAGGGTACCGGGAGGCCATTGTGCTTGTTGATGGATTGCGGGCCTGAGAACCATGACTCAAGCAGCTCGCGGCTCACGCGGTTGTCACCTCTTGCAAGGATTTCGGCCTCTTAAAATTTGAAAATATAGCCGGGTCCCGTCGAGTGTGCCGCCACCTGAGAGTTAGCGTCTCCCCGCCTCACTGCTGCTGCGTGCTGGGCAATTCGCGTACGGAGTAATCTCCCAGTTTGTCCGACATAATTGCCTTGTCCGCAACTACACCAGATCCGGCAAACGACTCCAGACGTTTCCTGCCGTGGCAGCAGCTGTCACACGACACAAGCACGCAAATGACACTTCTCAGGCAAGTGGGAAGTGTACTTCTCGGGTTGGCTGAAAGCCAGGATGAGGTCATTCTTTCAAGCGATCTGTGACAGTCTCAAGCATGTGAGAAGTGTGTCTGTTTGTGTGTGTGTGCCTCAATCGACGACTGTTTAGTTACGCAGCCTTAGAAGGCTGATGATCCAGGCAAATGCAGGGCCACATATCACCCATGTGGTCCTAGTGGTATGTAAGCGTCTGCTATGCTAGGGTCAGCAAACCATGTCCCTTGACGTCTGGTGTGTGCTGGCAGTTCTCTGGCACCTGGTTCCCTGCCGGTAGATGCGTTTGCGCTCCCGTTGGGTACGCAGGTCGTGGGCATGGCTGCTCAGTCATCAGCCTCGTCCTTCTGACCCCTGTTGGGGTGTTGTTGCTGTTGATGGTGAAAAACCCTGGTCAAGTGTTTGTTCTGGACCAGGGGAGGGTACGGTGGTACGCCTAAGTGTAGGTTCATTCGCTGTGCCACCTACCTGCGCCCTCTCTCGCCTCCGGTCTTTAGTCTCCCTTGTCTTTGTCGGTAATAACATACAGTCTGGACCATGTCTCGACATCGAGCCAAAGTGGGGGAGGAGAACGCGGTTGATGCTGTTCAAGTCTACTCTTGCTATAAACTAATTCAGGTACAAGTCACCGTGCCTGCTTCACCTTGCTGTGGGGCACACGGTGGACATCGTCGGCAACGACGGTCAAGCTGTCGGCTGACAGAGCTAACGAACTCGTCTGTGCGCGCCACATGCACTAACTGACCCTCCAACCGCATAAGCTAAGAGTACACACACAAGGATCTCACATGAAGAGGTGTCGGTGATTTTGGTGGCGTGCCACCACCCTCCCCCCCACCCACATGAACTGTGCTGCACAAATACCTGTTCGAGGACTTGTCTTGAAAGAAGGACGCCGACAACCGCGTGGCGCCATAATCGCGTCACAAAACTCGACTTAAGTTAAATACTTACTTCTCAAGAAAGCCCCTAAAGCTGAATTTGGTTTGGGCGCACTGACGTGCTGAAAGTCATCAGGGTGAGGGGAGGGTACGTTGTGGGAAGACGGCATTCTGACAGACAAACAGAGAAGCACAGTCGTAGACAGTAAATGCCAGCCCGGGAGGCAGATGAGCAAACACAGGATGACTGAAGATGACAAAGAATAATGCGAAAACGAACCGGTGAACTTTGCAAATGACCATGCGCATCTCGCCCTCTCCCCGTTCCGACTGGACCAGGAAGAATCCCTGGCGCGAGGGCGTGAAGTTGAGGAGGGAGAGATCGAGGGCAGAGGAGTTCATCGGCACTTGGCTGAAATTCTTGCCTCTCGGAGTACGCACCTCCAGCAGGGGGTAGTGGCTGCGGTCGGCCGTGGGTCGGCAGTAGGAGGGCACGCTGACTGACCAGTCGGCAAAGTCGATACCACCACCACCACCATCATCATCGTGCTCGTCATTAAAGAGGGCGGTGGAGAGGTCGACTTGCGGCGGCGGCGGCGGCTTTGGGGGGTTTGTCCGCGGTAGACTGTGCTTCCGGCCGGCAGTGGTTCGTTTGCGGTCCAGCATAAGATCATCGCGGAAAAAGTCGAGAAGGGGCCTAGAGCCGGCACTTCGTCGACCGGTTAGCTCCTTGAGGTCGGTGAAGGAGTTGCTCTGTGGGAGGGCGCCTTTACTTTTGCGGGTCGGTTTCAACCGTTGAGACACAAGGGTGTTGGTGATCTCTGGCAGAAGACGCGCAGACGCAGCATGAACAGAGGTGTGTGCAGTACAGTTAGAGAAATGCTAGTACACTTAAAAACTGACCGCGAATTCCGACTTTTGGTCGCCGGACTGCGCTCATATTAATTGCCTACTTTTCACTTTGCCACTTGTTAGCTTTTATCCCATTGTTGTTATGTTGCCGGGAGCGACAGAGTGACTGGACGACCTACCAAATATTTTCCCTTTGTTATGTGCACAGTTTATAAAAAGAACATATTGACCAAGCAGAGAGCAGGCAGACTAGACACGTAAAGCTGACAAGAGGAACGATGATAATGATGAGGACTAAGAGGGGGAGGAGGAAATACAAATCGTCATAGCAACGAAGTTGACGAACGGAGCTGTACAAAGATTGCTTTAAACAGACCCGGAAGATAACTGGTGCCGTGGAGTGAAAGCGAATGTTGAACACTGTTTTTAGCTTAGTACATGGCGGGAGGAATGGATGCGAAGAATTCTCCCTGAATAACTTTATCAAAAGATTTTAAACGCGCATCGCTTGCAGCATCATCGAGATATAGAAAAATCTGGTAGTTGGGAGTCAGCAATAACAACCCATGCAGGTTCCTAACTTAGTTACTACTTCTTGCTATACTTACAACGTCATTGAGTTAACTGAAATTTTGAAATGCGTTTTCAATTCGACAAGATTACTTAAGTGGGGTTGCCAATTGAACTATAGCATTGCATAGTGTTATGATGCTCCAGTCACGTCATAATGCCGGCTTTCGAGTGAGCTTCTTATCGACCGCCCGCGTAAACTACATTCAGTGATGATTACTTCCTGAGTAATATGAGTTTTTCCCACCCATCTTCGATTCATTTATAAATTCAAATATATTCTGTAGGAAGCATGCACAAAAATACTCCTCCTTGCACTCGTTTGGCAGAAAATTACGTCTTCTTAAAATTTTAAACCTCAAGAAAAAAGCACCTTGGAAAAGTTTTTCATAATGACATTTTTCAAGACCGTGAAACGTCCGATCATAGACCATCGCATTAACACACTTCTTAATGCTGCTTACAAAGTGAACAACGCGGTCCACATCCATTAATAAATTTTGCGAGCTCTATATGTCCTCTTCTTAACAGCATATTGAACTGTATGATCTTTCTTACAGGGAAGGTATACAGCTTGTATTTTGGAAACCCTGAATACAAATGTAACGGTAGGTCAGATTCGAAATTACTCAGGAATTGAAATCTTACAAAACAGAAAGATACTCTTTCGTCAAGTATAAAAGTTGAAGAAGAGGTTATTTGGTACCAGACGAGTACGAGGAGGAATACTTTTGTGCAAGTTTTCTATAAACGATACTTGGATTTATAATAATATCGAAATTCAGTGGGTTAAATTCGAGCTGGTTAAGTAGTCATTTTTTGCGGAATGTAATGTACACCGGTGGTCGAGAAGACGCCTTGTACGAAAGCCAGAATCCTGACGTGACTGGAATACCTTAACATCAGGCGACACAATAATCAATAGGACGGACCTATTAAAGTGATCTTTTTGAATTGAAAACGTTTTTCAGGACTTCAGTGAACATTTCATGAGATAGCACATCTACTGTAGAAATAAGCTTAAACTTTTTTACTGTGAAGGTCTGATAAGTGTGATTAGCAGACACCTCTGCCTACTGTAAGGATAGCAAAGACTGTATGCTCGCCTTCTTATACGTAAAAAAAGCCTTGCCTGTCAGAGATTTGATTCGGTGACGGCCCATGCAGTAGTTGCCAACGTTTCACAAGTCACGGAGTCTACCACGCACTACCCTCCCGCTTCAGGCACAATTACAGTCGTATGAGGCGCCAGTAATGACTGTTGTATTGACCGATCTATCCTGATCACGAAGCGGCATGCGGTCGTTTTCGCTTTACCTCGGACGGTTAGATCGCAGTTGGTAGCCAGGGCCGTATTACAAGTGGCGGGGGGTTCGTTTACTGAGGCTATTATGTGGGGTTCCATAATCACATCTGACCCATTTGGCTTCTGTTTTAAGTTTGCGATTAGGATTAGGGTACCGGGTAATGGTTTCCAATTTTCGAGTTAGGGTTATCCCTTTGGGCTTAGGTTTTCTGGTTACGGTTAGGGTTTGAGCGTACGATTAGGTTTCAGTATTACACATGCGTTTTTCAATCACAGCTATGCCTAAGGGTTACGGTTACGTTTACGATTTCGATTAGGTTTAGGGTTGCCGTTAGGGTTAACGGTTAACGTTTAAGATTAAGGTTAGAGTTAAGTTTTCGATCAGGATTAAGGTCGCCGTCCGCTTCCCCGTTTCTGGCTCCCAACTGCGATCTAGCCCCTCGGATCTGCAGTTTGTAGTCGACGTAGGCGGTCGCATTGCAACTGGCAATTCGTAAATGTGAGTACTTATCCACAAATCCAAGGGAGATCAGAATAGCTATTTTGGGATTATAATAGGTACTCAGTCAATCAAAAAAATAACACCCATGCCCCGAGCATTTGAGGACTTGAACTAGGTCTCGTTGGTCAGTGAGCAATAAAGTGAAATGCTCAAGAGCGGCCAGTACGACGAAGGTACCGAACAGGCAAAATACGAAAAGAAAAAGATAGGTCAGAAGAAAAACACTGGAGAGATCTAGTAATGGCAGTTTCGAAACACAGGCCAGCGCCTCGGTTTAGTGACCGATTTTCCGAAGTGGAAACGTGCTTGTGCAGGAACAATGCATGAATTACTAAAAGGAGGTGAACAAAACGAACATACCCATGAGGTCGGACTCCTCACTGTCGAGGAACTCGAAAGCCGCTCTGCCACTAAAAAGAGAAAGGGTTCTTAGGCAGTCGTTTTTGAGCCTTCAGGCTGGTACAATGGCTTTTTAAAATGTGGAAAAGCATAACACAAACATGCTGCGCGGCAGTTGAGCATAAAGTTATCAATGTCCCCAAACGAGCCACGTGGTAGATGCGCTGGATCAAAGGGGGAGTCATATCGGATCCTGGCAGGAGTTTTCGGCTTTGCGTACCATAGCAAATGCGGACATGTCGGGGTGTGGTGGCAGACCCAGTTGCCGGCAGACGTCGCGCACATTTGGATCCCTGCCGCCCCCCCCCATCCCACTTTCGTTTCTTTGGTTAAAATCCTGACCATTTGCTGTGTGGACCAGAGGATGTGGAATGGAGTGCTAAGGTGCTAGCTCGACCGTGCCATCCACCTGCGTCCTTCCCCGCCTCCGGTCTTCTCGACTCTGTTTTGACACCGGCTCCAATTGGGGCAGGAGGAGGCGGCGCGGTAGATGCTGTGCAAGTCTACTATCACTATAAACTAGTCCACGCACAAGTCACTGTCTCTGCTTCACCATGCTTTGGAGCATATGGTGGACATTGTCGGCAACGGCGGTCGAACTGCCGTGTATTAAGTTACCTGGTCACAACGTGAGGACACGAGGAGCCACAAAGCCGAGGAGGCTGTCTTTAACATTAGAAGACAGTAGATTTGATAGGGCATGCGCCTCAAACCCATATACACAAATGAGAGTCCGGCATAACATACGAATTACAAATAGGTACTGAGGAAGAAGTTGGCGTGGTGCGCGGCATAAGCTGAACAATCCAACGGATGAATGATTGGCCTACATGCCTCATAACTGTCGCTTGTTCTGTTGCTACTACTACCTCTGACGATGGACCCCTGTACGAGTCTGAAAGCTCAGGACAATAAAGTGTTTCGGTGCTCGACTCTTCTTCTTCACTGATGGTCAAATTGTTTGTAGAAGAGTTGACTCTCTCAATGAGTTCGTCTAAAATATTCTTCATCAATCGGCTCAAAAGGGGGAAATATTTGCCTGCATTTACAGAAACCAAGAATTCTGGGGTAAACCTAGGCACTTTTGCACACCAACAGCGTACATATTTACATATAATAGTTATAGCGGCTCAGCCATACTTAAAACACGAGGGGAAACTGCAGGTGCATACACGTGTCTGTCCTATAGTTCTGCGGTCGTGCAAGACAACTAAGACTGCTTCGTCACCTCAATGAGCCCGAAATTCTAATAAGAATCTGAGTAGAGGACAACCAACATCTGCGGAACAGTCGTGTGGTACCTATTCTACAAACAGATGATACTAATAAAAGTATGATTTTGCATGACAGTGGTTTAGCGATACTCCAAAAATAGGTAATAGCTAAGGGCACACACTTAAATTGGATGTATGATAAGCGTTCATCGATCACGTTAGGGTTATGCTCGTCCTGTTGAGATTAAGGGCTCTATTTAGAACCTTCGCGAGCAATCACAAGGCAACCCGGTAGAAATACTGACAAGTGAGTTACTTAAAACGATCGGTGAGCGCCCTTCTACCATTGTATATTCCTGATAACAACCAACAGGACTACAAGCCCATGGCTCAGTGGTTACAGGCGTTGGACTTCTAACCAACAGGTCGCGGATCGAGTCCCAGGTGTTTCCCGCCTCGGGATCGGACATGACTGGCTGACGACGGCTTATAAGTCAGAAGCGGGTATTCCAGTCTCACTTGTCTTTGTCGGCAATGCTATTCTGCCTATATCATGCGTCGCTGTGCGGCTGCTGGCTGGACTCGAGAGAGAGAGCCCGGAAGGCACAACGGAACGAGTGAGTTCCCTAGAAACGACCGGTGAGTGCCCCCCCTCCCTTCTACCACTGGCAAAGCTGCCCACCAAACAACCTACACAATTGAAGGCTACAGCTGGATTGCGTGAGCCCCAACCAAACACGCTTTGAAATCAGTGCGAAGCACTAACGATCAGGGTCTGGAGGAGTGACTGCCCGGAAGACAACTCCGCTCTTCTTATGGCCGATAGTCGGCTCATCACTGAAGCCTTTTACACGTCGGGTGAAGGAGCAGGTCATGTGTGTGTCACACGTAGACGGGCTGTCGGTCGCTGCGTCCATGTCCATCTTCAGTTGTCTTGACCTTGTCGTCGGAGGACGGTCGATGAATTGAAAGAAAAAAGCGAGGTAGATGCTGCGCAAGTCTCCTATAACTATAGACAAAATTCCGCACATACCACCACTGTGCACACCTCAAGACGGTGATGTACCCCGTCGACTGAAACGGACGCACCTTATGCACACAGCGGGCCCAAGGGTGTCGCAACTATACAAAGTTGTACAATCATCAAGTGCCCCACAAAGGAAGGATTATAGGTTTCTTCCTGAGCCGGCAACATTTTGGCTCTCCTTCAAAAAAGTTTCAAACTACGAACGGCGAAAGTACCTAAGAGATTCGGCGTGCGCACACACACATTCCACTGTTTTGCTAGGCTGACAGGAATTCCACCGTTTTTGATCCGCCGTAACGATACTGACAGCTTACGTGAAAGCGCCTTCTCGCAAAATCTGGCATTTACCCCAACACGGAGCAGTTTGATGTGCAAAGTGGCTTCGTAGCGCACGTTCATTCTGAAAGAAAACACGCATCTTCTGCCCAGGCCCACCCTTCACCCGAAAGACAGTTTATAATGTCTTTTTAATTTTCTATGGTTGGCCGTAGCCGCAGGTCATCAAGTACTGGTGTACATATGGAAAAGTGAGGTGCTTTGCGAGCAAAATTAGGAAACCAGTGGAAGTTAGAATAGGTGTACAGCAATCACCCGCTATATCGCACTTCGAGTTTTGCGGCGCTTCACTCTGTCACAAAATTTAGGTGTGCCGCGGATTTTTCCCTGGTTCGCGGATTTCTGCTGACAATGGGCTCGTTTATTTCTGGTGCATGTTTTCTCAGTTGGTTTGCCCGGGGGATTTTATGCACGCTAATAGAATATAAAGGGCTTAAGCTGTATAGCTGTGTGAGAAATGTTTGCAAGAATGTGGATGGGCTTATGATGACTTAGAATATGCGACAATAACGATAAAAACATGCGGTTTTTTGCGGATTTTTACTTTCAACGGGGAATTCTGGGGAGCAGCCCTCGCGATCGACGAGTGATCATTGTACTTCAAGCCTGTGTATTTCAACGGGTCCTATAACACACCCTATTATCCAACTCCAAAGACGCCGAAAGAATAAATGCGAGAAACGACATTTTCCCAATTACCTACCGAGAACAACATAATAATAAGGATGTTTTTTTTTGTGGAATGGTTGTAAAAAGTATACGAGCGGCGCCGGCCGGTGATGATACACTAGATTAGGCTGCTATTTTTTGAAGGTGTACGACGAAATTCCGACTCCGGCAAAATATCACAAGAGGTGAAAGGTAACAGGCACCTGAGATCGTCCTTATCGGTATCCTTGGCAAATTTCCGCTCCAAGTAGTTCACACTCTCCAAATAAGCTGGTAGGTAGAAGGATTGAAATGTGTTGCGGAGGGCAGTGTAAGAGCTGTGGGAAGAGAAACAAAAGTACACATTTAAACGGGGTCACGATAGAAAGTATGACTAGTCATCGGTCCCGAAAGAGACCATGCCGACCCGGAGCGATGGGGGGAGGTGAGAGTTAACAGATTTTCCTCCTCTCAGAGCAGACTAGTAAGGGATGCATGCAACGAGGTGATGAGAGAAGCGGGGGGGGGGGAGGCGGTAGCCAAGTGATTCGCGCTGGCCCGCGCGCGCGCCTGGAAAGAAGTGATGAACAGCAGTAGAGCTGGCATTTGCCACCGATCGAGACAGACCAGAGGTGACGGAAGCACGAATGCGACACCAGTGAAGATAATATGAAGGGCTAAACGCATACGACGTCCCGTAGAAACGCTAATCTGGTGCGGGACTGCTAAGAGACCAGCCTGCTTAACACTAGTTTCCAGATTACCATTACAGCATATATTGGTGACTAGGGCGTGAGATTGGCTGCAGATGGGAGTAGTCTGTGTCACATCCGAATATTGTGAGCAAAAAGGCTACCTACAACGTCTAGACTTTTTTGATATCCCGTCTGAAGTACTTAGATGTTTCAGTTGATAGAGCTGTCACAGGGTTCCGAGGTGATGTTTCTGATATTCAATGATGGACTTTGGCCCCACAGTTCAACAACCGTTGAAAGGGGTATATTTAGGTCAACCGAGGATTTCACCGATCCTTCTCTGATTCGTCTGACCGAAGTTGAACTATGGACAGAATGGAGTTTTGTGATGCTTCTATTCCTGACTACATTCTCCTTCCATCGCACTAAACGCACATCTGACATCTAGAAGAGCCACGAGGTTATAGCAAATTCAAAAGGCATAAGGAGTCCAGGGGGTGGGCAGAACAAACTTCTTGTATGAAAGATAAATTACCTTGAAAAGGGAAGGTAAATCATGCGTAATTAAGGCAGACGCCAGCGCTATGTGCAGCTGCAGGTATCTGGTGGCAGATGTCAGAGTGTCATTTGATGGTTTAAGTGGAACACTGACAAGATCAGGCACCAATTCAATCCGGAGGGGGGGGGGGTCAGACATTAGTTCTTCTTTACTCGCGGTTTTTAGCCGGTTGGCCTGCTGGAAATGGCAAATAAGTTGTCAGACTCCAAGTCTCTGTCAGCAGTACTTCCCCACTGTTTATTGTCGGTTAATATGCCACCGTCTGCAAAGACTTTAGACACAGGTTCAGGGCAAAGCGGAACGTCCCTATTCGCCCCTTACTAGCTGGGCAGATCAGTGGACGCCACGCTCTCTCTCCCTCTCTCTCTCTCATGTGACCCCAGTCCCAAAAACAAAGGCAATAAGACACAGATATAATACCGCCTGCCTTGACGGACCAAGAATTCACATTTCCTCTAAAGAGAGGGACGGCAGTTTTGAACTCGGAACAGTTGCCTTAAAAGGGGTCGCAGATCAACGCCCAGGGGGTGGCATTAGGAATACTTCGTAATTCATATTGACCTTATTGTGAAAAACTCGGCACCTGGGTGGGATTCGAACTCACGACGGCAGGGGAGGGCTTGAGTACAGCCAACGCTCCAGCCGCCTGAACTACGAGGCCCCACCGGCGGAGACGTGAGTGTAATCACATTGGGGTCAAGTTAACCGCAAAACCTACTGCAATGTCTGGAATCCACCAAATCTATTACAGTGAGATGACTGCCCAAGCAGGATTTCCTAAATAATACATCTGAAATCCACCAGATGACTACTAGGGTCACTTAATTCATAGATGTTTCGGCAGATTTTGAATAATTCACACTGGCCCGGTGGGGCCTCGTAGCTCAGGCGGCTAGAGCGTTGGCTGTACTAAAGCCCTCCCATTGCTGTCGTAGGTTCGAATCCCACCGAGGGGCCGAGTTTTTCGCAGTTTGGTAAATATGAATTATTCAAAATCTGCCAAAACATCTATGAATACTTGGCAAAACGATTCACTTTGACAATCCCTCGCCAGTAAATGAGCAACACGGAGGGTGTATGCGCCAGTTCGCAAACAGGCTGGATCGACCGGCATAAACGGACGCCAAAAGAGTAAAAACGGGTTCTACTACTACTACTACTACTACTACTACTACTACTACTACTACTACTACTACTACTACTACTACTACTACTACTACTACTACT
>CACRXP010000691.1:300110-314887 GCA_902702965.1 Spirometra erinaceieuropaei | reverse complement strand
TGAACTGGAGGGCTGTCAACCAACAGGATGGGTTGCTCCTTCTCTCAGGACGGTGAGTCAGTCTGCAGTGGTTCCTTCTTAATGTGGTGTCTACGGCATTCTCATTCAGTTGGGATACGGGCCGCCCCCCGCAATTGTTGTTTCTGTGATAGCCTGGCCCGTTGTGCTCAAAGTAGGCCTGTGTGGCACTCGAAGATGGGCTGTTTGGCTCTGTCAGCCAGTGCGCCCGACCCCGCTCCATGACTTTGTCTTGACGCCGGTCTCGGGCGGGTGAGGTAGGAGGGAGTGCGGTACCGACAATCGACCGTCGATGTGATCTGAAGTCTACAGTGTCACGGGTGAACGAGGTCGCTAAATCGGACGGTTTATTCATAAACGCTGGAAAGACTAAAATGTTTTCAGGCTGCAGTCCTGACCAGGAGAAGGCACCCCTCGGGATTGATGGCTGTCAACTTGAAGAAGCAGGCAGTTTTAAATACCCCGGGGCGAGGCTGCTGCCTAATGGACAGAGTAAGGACGACATCGTCTCCCGAGTCGATGCTGCCCGCTGGGTTTTCTCAAGCCTTCGGAAATTCCTATGGATCCGACGTGACCTCTCCATCGCCACTAAGATTCGCGTGTACCGTACATCTGTCCGGTCTGTCCTTCTCTGCGGTTGTGAATGCTGCGCTTTGCGCGTGGAAGACGAGCGAAAACTGGAGGTATTTGACCACCACTGCTTGAGGACCATCCTTTGAGTGAAGTTCATCAAATTCGTCACAAATAAGACAGTCCGCGCTCGCTGCGACAACATCGCGAGGATAACTCAGGCCACCCAAGAAAGACGACTGAGATGGTTTGGGCATGTTCTTCGTCGTCCACCTCAGGAGCTCAGTGTTACTGCCCTCGATACGGCACCGTTGCCCCATTGGAGGCGTAGAAGAGGGGATCACTTCAAAATCTGGCGCGACACAGTTCGTCAAGACATGGAGGTGGTTCTTGGACCTTCGGTATTTGGTCTACGTCGTTGGCGAAGGGAATGGGTTGAGCTGTCCAGATCTGCTGACGCGGACCGTCACGCGTGGCGAGGTACAGTTCGTGACATCATCGAGGCCGGCTAGATTAGGCATGATCACAGCCGTATCAAGTACAAGTAAGAACCCGTCGATGTCTACCGTGTGCTACACAGCAAGGTGCAGCAAAGCACTGTGACTTGCGTGTGAATTAGTTTGTAGTGGCAGTACTAGGGAGTGCGGTAGATGCAGTGCAAGCCTACCACCACAATAAATTAATTCAGGCACAAGTCACCGCCCCTGCGCCCATCTTTCTGTGGGGCACAAGGTGGACATCTTAGACAAGGACGGTTGGACTGTTCCATTTGATTTTATACAATTGCCCAAAATAAGTAAACAAAAACACCACTTTACTACTGACTGCTTGTCGAGTGACTTGCATAGATGGCTGAAATGATCTTCAACTAGCCGTATGGTATGTGCTATTCTAAAGCATATAGGAAAGGGCTACATACTAGAAGCACGGGTTTGGGGAGGGGAGGGGAGGGGGAGAGTGAAACACCCCAATTCCAGTCAGCGCCAGGGAAAAGCTGGGTCCCCGCGAAGGTAATTACATGCGGGTGGCTGGCTTGGTGGCTTTGCGCCATGGCAACTGTGGTGGTGGTGGTGTTTCACTCTCTCTCTCTCTCCTCTCCGCTCCCCTCCCCAAACCCGAGCTACAGCTTAATTATCGACTTGCCCGTATCTTGTAATGCATCACTTCAATAGACATATTATAACATTTGTCCAGTTACAGGTCACGTACTGTTGACAGAGCCTACCAGCTAGGAATGTAACAAATTTATATGAGGGAATAACAGTAAAAATTGCCTGGAGAATGTCGGTCAATTACTCTTGAAACATAAGTATTTAGTTGGGATGCAGGAAGTTGGAGGAGGAGGAGGATGAGGAGGAGTGTTTGTCTTGTTAGAAGGCACAAGGGGGTGTCTGATGGATTGTGTGCGTATGCTATGAGACGCTTCATTGAACCATGGCCCTGGTAGCCTGGTGTGAGCTGGCAGTCCTCCTGCGCCCGATTCCCTGCTGAAAAATGTGCTGCCCTCCCGCTGGGCATACAAGCCGTGGACATGGTTCCCCCGTAAATTGTGCCATCCTTCTTTTTCTCATCTGGCTAGGGAAGCTGCCAACTGACGGGATAACTTGGACCCCGCAGTCGGTCCAACAAATTTGTATGTGTGGAGTGGCCGGATGGTGGTCTGTGAATCAGGCTGTAATGGCTCCTTCAAAATGTGGTCTCCATGGCGTGGTGATACGCCTGGTGCAGATTTGTCCTCTATACCACCCACCTACCCCCTCCTTTACCTACGGTCTTCTTGACTATGTCTCGACACCGGATTCAAGTGGGGAAGGATGAGAGAAGGCGTTAGATGCTGTGCAAGTCTACTGCCACTATAAATTAATTTAGGCACCAGTCACCGTCCCTGATCTCACCATGCGGCGGAGCACACGGTGGACATCGTCGGTCAGGACTGTTGAACTGTCGGAAAGCACTGTCATTGCGAGGAGGAGGAGGAATCATGGCAAGTTGGGTGAACTTACGGGCTTCCTAGAAGACTGTGACCACGCTTCGATGAATTGTTTGAGTAAGGGCACTGAGTCGGCATATGGAGGGTAGTCAGTTGCGGTCTGGGTGGATTAAAAAGTGCAACACGCAGTCAGAAAAGGGTACACACACACACGAAAAATCTACTGCTGAAACCGCATTTTTGCAGGCAGACAGGCGTTTACACAATACAAAAAAAACAGGAATATGGGCTCACTGCAAAATGTGAAGAAGACTAAACTAGGTAGCAGAAACAGGCCGCTTCAAATGACCCTACGGTCTGACTGACTTGTACACTGAAACACGTCGTAGAGCACTTTTGTGTTTTTGTAGTGCATACTGAAAACCGCTGCACAGCATGTTTAAACCTGCTTCAAGTTTATTAGTGCCACTAGGCTTTAAAAGCAGAATTCTCCCCAGGTAAGGCGTGTCGCTGGCGGATTTAATTGATCGACTTGAAAGTGTGGTGGAATTGCTGGGCTTACCCGTGGTGGATCTAGCAGGTAGAGCAGGACGGTGTTAATCGAATCCTAAAACAAAAAAGGCCCACTAACTGAGCGTAGAGATAAAAATAGGCATAAACAGCGGAAGAAAAAAAGGTGAGGGTGCAGAGCTGACAGGACATAACCGTTGCCTTGGTCATTCACTTTCTCATTCACAGCTGATGGAAGGAGTTTTGGTTTTTTTCTAACACTAAAAGGTCGCGCAAGCCACTTAGAAGTTTACCGGCCAATCAACTCACGGGGTGTGCAAAAGTTAGTAGCTGTAGCCCACTTGCTTCTAATAAGGAGGAGAAATCGTGAGTCCTCGTTCGCACTTCGGGTAGGAAAAGACGCATCCAGAGACGACCAACAAAAGCGACAGGAAAACTGCAGTGTATGTCCATGGTGATATGCCCGTTTTCAGGAGTATCCAACAGCGCATACCCGCGGCCTATCGTCGCTTAGTCTGCACGACCTCAGCACTTACGGTTTTGGAGGGATGTGAACATATACATCCCCCCGTCCCCTAAGGACTTTGGGGTAAGGCTACCTCTGATAGGGGCATGGTGGTTTAGGGGTGGGACTTCGACAGCCTCACCGAAAGCTCATTGGCCATTCCGTTCCCGGATCAGTTATCTGGTTCCTTCTCCAAAATGGACGTTCTGCTTTCTCCACAGTAGACCGCGCGATTTCCTATTGGCTATTCCTCACGCTGCTCGAGATTGAATCGTCTAGGGTGGGGCACGGGGATATGGACCTGCCCGCATTGCTGGTGGCCTTGTGCTGAATTTTGGCGCGGAAGAAGGTACCTCTCCCGGAATTCAGCGCAAAGCCACCCGTAGTACATAGGTCCATATTCTGCTGTTCGATCGGATCAAGAGTTTGCCACATGTGGTTATGTAGCCCCACCTGAAGTAAACAAACCCCAGCCACCTCTAGTACGGGACCGGTGGTAATATGGGTTTTTACAGGTGAGGCCGGGGAACGCACAGGCGACTAGGCCAAGTAGTTGTATGCAAAAGTAAAGCTATGTGGAATGCGCGGTTGTACTTTGAGTGGTTCGGAAGTAGTTGCTCTAGCCCCAAACCCTTAACCGTAGCCCTAAACCCTAACAGTAAAACTTCCATCGCGAAAGTTATGATGAGACGACAGGCCGAAAGTCAAGAAGGACTACCGGCATTGGACCGAAAAAAAGGTAGACACGGCAACAAAGAAACTAGGCCGCCAACAGAACACACACCGCAACGAACAACAACACCATGCCAACGTACTCACATCAGTTCAAAGTAATTAGTTAGGTAAATAGTATTGTGTCCATCAGGTGCGGCTACATAGCCACATCTTACCCATGAGTTATTTGAGACATTAAGGCAAGCGTATGGCGTAACTATGACTTCCTAGAATGTTACATAACTTTTGCAACATCGTCCGTTCCTTTAAAAGGTCCCACCCGTAAAACCCCTTTTCATCACTAATCCGCGTTAGAGACGGTTTTGGGCAAAGTGCGGTGGAGGGGGGGGGGTGTATACATATATCGATATCCGGCAACGTTTCGAATCGGAGGGGAGCAGGGGTCAAAGTATACTGTGAATTAAGCAACACAAGGGTCAGTGAATGCTCGAAATTGATGAGACCGCTAAGGAGTGGTGGCTCTTGGGTGTTGCGGACTACCGGGAATAGGGAAATACACAGGGCTGGAACACCTATGCCGTGGGACGGTGAGGCTTCGACCCCTTTAGCAGCACACAACATCAGAAAAACAATTATCACATAAGTGATTCACGGACAAGGAAAATCTTACATGAGGTACTTATTACTTCTGGAACCGCAGTTTAATTCCCCCCTGGAGGACTTTCGAAACAGAATTTCCGCTCGGCGCATAGACTGCATAACAACTTCACCTCTAGACTAGCATGGGCGGTGAAGGAATAGCGGCTCGGAGGACTTGTACACAAGTCCGCAGTACAATCGCCAAAGCCCAAAGGCGGATCTCTGGTGGGTTACTGTCGTGCGGAGTTGCTTCAAGAATCAGTGCACAGCGATGTAGGGGGCGATGTATAAGGAAATGTAGGTCTGTCTGAAGTCTGTGTATACTAAAGGCCCAAGAGCTCTCCATCGACCTTTGAACGCCCAATGTTGATTGACATTCCGCCCTTCTCCCCCCACATCACAATGGACTGCGCTGTAGATTCGCTAGACCAAAACAGGGGTTAGACTGGCTAAAGGCACGCGTTTATTGGAAAACGCAGTCGACACAGGCCCAAAACTATAGCGGCAAGCCTTAAACGTAGGTCTTCGTATCCTCTCAGGCACAAACATCGATGGGTGTGTGGGGTATGGAAGAGTGAGTGAAGTCGACACTGAGTAGTCCATCATCATGACAAATCAGCGCGTTCGTCAGTATAATAAATATGATGCACTTGAATCCATCGCGAAGCGTTAAGTCGTGGCTTGAAAGGTCGCCAACTGACAGGATAACTCGGACCTGGGTGGAGTGGTGTACTGGTGGGCAGAGAGTCAGGGTGCAACGGCTCCTGCTTAATGTAGTACTCCCACCTAGTGGGATCCTAGACGCCCCCGATCTCTGTTGTGGCATAAAATCCTGGTCAGTGTACCTTGTGAATCAGTAGGTGTGGTGGTACGCCTAGGTGCGGGTTTTCGCCGCACCAGCCACGTGCATCCTCTTCCGCCTCCAGTCTTTTTGGCACCGAGTTCAGGCGCGGGTGGAGAAAGTGGGGTGGATGCTGCGCAAGTCTGCCTCCTCCCTACACAGTGGCTGCTTCACTTTGCTGTGCAGCACATGGTGGACATCGTCGACATCGACGGTAGAACTGTCGTGTGTGGCATTATTTTCGCAACTGCCGGCGGACGAAAATCTCATCCGTGCAGTGTAGCTGTTTCGGACGTGCAGTTAGACGATTTGCCAGAATCTGCTGTCAGAAGACTTTCCGACCAATGCTCATTAGGGAGACTCACCAACGGTTGCGAAGATATGCTAGTTTCGTTAACGTTCACAGGTGGACTGGGGTCCTCAGCAGAACCCGTACGATAGTTCAAAAATCTTTAGGGATGTGGACTAAGGCCTGGGAGGTGAGTTGCGCGGTAGCTGGGAATAGATGGAGATGGAGGTTGCATGGGATAAATGGCTGATCCGAAATTACCCACGACCAGCGCGTTCCTCGAGACGTGCTATTTGCTCCCTGAGTCGCACCTTACTACAACATCTCAAAATACGTAAAGTTGCAGTAAAAATGAGACGACGCAAACCACTTATCGGTTGGCGCATCATCTTAACCCCCAAGCCGGCAATCCTAAGCTGGTACCCCGCTGTGAAATCTGCGATACCAAGTAGCTGAGAAGGCTGCGCTCTTGATCACTCCTTGGAGTCTCTCTCGCCCAGTCGATAAGAGAATCCTGCCAACTGGCAAACGTCTAGGCTGCGGCTTCTGGGGCGTTTTTCAACCCAGAGGCAGTCTAGACAAGCCTGCAGCCACGGAATGACCTCGAATCACCGGTTGAAGGCGCAGTCTGCAGGTCACATGAAGTCGATGGCGCTGTAGAGCCGTGCACGGAAAAACTTATGGATCGCGACAAAAAGGGCAAGCGCCATCATTCCCGTCTGCAATATGTTCTCACACCACCACTGTCTATCAAACGCTCAAATATTGGTTGCGTAACGTGCGACAGCACAAAACAAACGGCTCGCATGAGCACACGGGGTTCATTGACCCGCACGCACGCACGCACGCACGCGCACATATGACAGTTCGACCCTAGTGACCGATGGTGTCTACCGTGGGCTCCGCAGAAGGGTAAACGTGGAGATGGTGAATTGTACGTGAGTTTGTGTATACTGACAGAAGACTTGCGCTGCATCTACCACGATCGCTCCTCCTCCTCCTTCCGCGCCTGGAGCCGGTGTCAAGACAGGTAAGCAGACCGGATGCAGGAGAGCGCGTGACAAAAACCCACACCTAGGTGTACCACCACACCCTCTGGTTCACAGCATACACGGACCAGGATTCCACACAACAAGAGACAGGCGGAGTGGCAGAGATCCCAATTGGCACGGAGTGAACCCGCACCTAGACGCGTGTCACCACACCCCATGTTGGCACTCGTCGTGGGTGTGCATTTCCGATAACGCCCACCGAACTCCGATCTAGCCAGTGCCTTGTTGGTCCAGTGCATCTATCGCATAGCCCAATTGAGGGGCAAGCATGTACAATAGCTGATACTCACTTAACCAGTACGATTCTCTCGGTATCGACTGGCTGAATTTTTCTGTTATAAGACCGAAGACTTGTGAACACTTTATGGTCACCCTACACACAAACAAACACTTGTTTGGTTGGCAGTGACAAGCGTGGTCGCAGGTTACAAGTGCGTTCAGGTGTGTGTCTGTGTGTGCATTCTGACTTCAAAAAACAGACCGCGCTGTTGCATGAGGTCTAGATTGCAGACTAACAGGTCTGTGGTGCGCGTGGGAGGCGGCTGGACTCGCCATCTCCGGCGGTTCGACCCTAGTTGGCCACTTGAAGTTTGTGGGAGCAGATGAGGTCAAGACAGACTGCATCTCCTTGAAGCCGCTCCAGAACATATTTCTCTCACTACAGCAAATCGACGACCTTGCAGCCAAGGCTTGGCAGCCAAGATGGCCACTGATGCGGTAACCCCGTTCTCATCCGGACTGAAGGTCCAGCTGTAATGGTGCCTTACTCTGACCTCTGTGGCAGTCCTCAGTCCTGTGAGATCCGCGTTACTGCGGGTGGGGGCCTGGTGTGCGGTATGGACAGACTGATCGAATACCCGATCAAGCGCTGCGTCCGCACTCATCTCCAGTCATCGTGAACCCGTTCTGCCAGAGGGAGTAAGACGACGCCCCGCTAATCCCCTTTAACATAATCCGAATTACGTGCAAGTCACCACTGCACCCTATATAGGCGAGGGGGAGAGAGCGAGTCATCGTGACCAGCGACAGACAAATCACACGCGTAGATTACCAATGACGGGCAACGAAAGGTCAGTCGCTAAGATTACATGTAGCACCTTCGTGAGCAGTTTGCCGCACGTCGCGAGCAAACTCTCCCCCCCCCTCCCCCGTTTTCACGCCCCTGAATAGATCAATCAGGCGGGGAGCGAAAGAGGGATTGGAAAATTCCTGTCCTACAGGTGGTCGCCATAACTGAGTCTAGTCAATTTGTCCTGGATTCAAGGAATGTAAGTGCCTGCTGCGCCATGATCGGCAAACCATGACCCTCGCAGCCGCTCTTCTTGACTATGCATTGACAACGAGTCCAGGTGGGGAGGAGGAAAAGTGCGGTAGATGCTGTGCAAGTCTACTCCCACTATAAACTAATTCAGATGCAAGTCACCGTGCCTGCTTCATCTTGCTGTGGAGCACACGGTGGACATCGCCGGGTACGACGGTCGAACTGCCAGTCCTGGATCCGAGGATGATGACACTGACTGCTGCAAGGAATAGACACTGCGCCCCAGGCTTTTATGACATGCCCTCGGGTAACAAGCATATGCTATCAAATACTTATCCGGCGCAATAAAACGATGGTGACGCACTGTACTGAGGTTCTACGTCTGCACGATTCAACTGCTAGTGTTTCAGCTCATGAGCGGGTCCCACCAGCGCCCTCCGTATGGTTTCTGCCTCAAAGCGAACTGGTACCACTTTGTATGAAATTAGTGAGAAAACCTGAGGTCGGGACATTGCAACCGGACATTCTAAATAAGGCCGCCAATTTTGTGTAAACATTCGGCCGAAGTCGACAACAATTGGTGTCAAACCAGAAAAGCTCCGTTTCAATGTCAGAATTCCACTGTCGTCCGAACGAAAAGACGCACAAAGCTCGACTCGTGATAATGTCTAGGGCCCACTAAAACCACTGGTGATAATTTAGGCAGTCACACCTGCTCCGACGTGTCGTTAGGTTGGCCATACCCGAAACTTGAATTCCAGGCTTTTGTTCCTAAACCCAATGAACTCCGACCTCTAAGGTTCAGGATGGTAGCATTTGAGGAGTCATGAGTTACAGGGAAGGGGGGGGGGGAAACATGTTTGTTTTCCGTTGCGCTGTCCACGCACAAATTTTGTCGTCCGCCAGACCCTTGCCTTATCGCCCAAACGCCAGGTTTAAGAGTACAATATAATGAGCGAACCGACAAAGGCTGCATACCAGTTGACATGCTCCTGAACATAAACTATTTAGCCATGGGAGGGTAGGTCTAAGGGGATGTACAATCCCGGAAAAAACGCCAATCAAAATGAAAAAGCAAAGTCCCATTTTCTGCGTCGTGGTTGCCATAGCAGCCTCAGGGCCGAGTCCTGGCTGAATCATGCAGGACCTAGTGTTGTGTTTTTGACGTCGAGTGATAACATGAGCGCCGGGATTAAGGCGTTGTTTGCCTCGTCAAACGTGAGCGCATTGGAATAGTTTTAGCGAGTCATTCCACAAGTAATTTAAAGCAAAAATCTGGCACAACACAGGCGGAATGCTACACATCCACAACGGTGCTACCAGCCCTCCAACTGCCAGGCAAACAGAGGCGAAATGACTGTTAGTTGGGAGTTTTAGGTAGGGTGCGGGAATATGAACTGCTCCGTATCGCGGACAGCCTTGGGAAAAACTCTCAGGGTGTTAGGGCTAAGGGTAGACATCATCGGTCACGAAGTCAAATAAGCTAAGTAAGATGGCATCATGAATGCGAACTTACAGGATTTGCAACTGAATCGAGAGCAGGCAGGAGAACGTGGTTAGCCAGAAGTTCTGTGAGAAAACTAAAGGCACAGTTGTCGACAGGAGTTCGGGTGTCCCTTTGAAAGAGGAGAGGAAAAGTAGTATGATTGAGCAGGCAGCGGTTCGAATTCGGCGTCCGGCAGGATCGTTCTGCTCAAGAATACTTTAAACCTGTCAAACTACGATGCTGAATGAGACTGCTTTGGATACGCGTTCTAGGTCGAGAGCCTCTCTCTCTCTCAACACGGAAATTACGTCAGTGCTGCCTGCGTAAGCTCGCAGGTTCATCAGGTCCTGCGCGGGCAGATGATTCTCTGACTTTGGGAGCAGATGTCGTTCAGAGGACCATAAACATGTAAGTAGAAAAATATGACTTCTGTGGCAAGGAAAAGAGTTATGTAGCCGGGGGTCGATAAGATCCGTGGTGGTGGGTGCCGCAGCGTCCGAAGCAAACTTTGACGATGAGAGTTGGGTCAAGTCAGCAAAATAGCAAGAGCATCGAAAAGCGGAAGAGAGGACAAAAAATGAACATGTATGGCGTGAACCAGGTATGAGAGCGGATCTGAAACCAGACAGGAATTTCCTACGGAACACACTGGAAGGCCATTGTTTATGTGCGCACAGGTACGTGCGCTGGTTCACTAGACGACGGCAGATTTGTGGACAGTCGGTACAACGTGGTCCAGATGTGTACAATCACACAGTTATGGTCGTAAATGCTGCGCCATCCCGGTGACAAAACGTCTAGCCACGGCATCAACGACGCCAAACTGACCCATAAACTCAGGTTGATGTCATTGAACTGAAGCAACCTAAATATTAAAAAGGAAAGAAAGGTCGATACCCAAAAGAACTGATGGATTAGTTCCTACTGCAGAAAAGGCCAGCGCGCGCGACCAATCCGCGTGCACGGCTGGCATATGATTTTTGGCCTGTTGAACCTTACCATTCACATGAAAATCGCGTTTCCCTGATCTGATCGCAGATGGCTACCCGAACATTCAGTTTTCCTCTGGACTTCCAAGGTAGAGCCCTTCCAGGCCTTAACATAACGACTAACAAGCACTAACGCAGACGGAATGTAAACAAAGACACAGGAGACCAGAATAGTCACTTTGACGTACCGAATGGGCCAGCTTCCAATGTAAGCTACTCAGTCCGGGGTTTGAGTTATGGTTAAACGATGTCAAATAAGTCAGAAATTGTAATTTCAGCCTCCCTTGACTTCGTTGATATTCCTACTGAGATAAAACGGACCACACTACTTTAATCAAACTGTGAAAAACTTGAAGACATTGGTGGAATTCGAACTCAGGACAGCAATGGAAAGGCTTGAGTACAGCCAATTGAGCTACGATAACCCGCCGGAAGCCGTGAGTTGGGTCAAGATAAATTATTCAAAATTTGAAAAAAATACCTATTAATTACGTCGACCTGGTAGTCATCTGATGGATTATAGATGGACAACTTAGGAAATCCTGATTCGGCAGTCAGCCTAATGTATCAAATTTGGTGGATCTCGTACGCTGCAGTAGGCTGGGCGGGTAACTACCCAAATGTGATTAACCTCAAGACTCCCAGTAGATTCCCGTAGCTCAGGTGGCCATAGCATTGTCTGTAGACTGGCCTTTCCCTTGCTGTCGTCGGCTCGAATCCCACCGATGTCGCCAAGTTTTTCACAGTCTAGTCGAAATAGATCATCCAGAATCTGCCAAAACACCCATTAATACTCAGATTAACCATGTGCTGAAGAAATAGGCAAATGGTGCGTGTATTTGTGTCGTCTTAGACAGACCCTAAATTGCTACGTTTGCGGCATAAGGTAGGAACTTCCCAAAATGTCGATAAGTACAGTAGGCGGCATATTTTATGAAATGTTAATCGAAATTCTGAAATGCGATTTCGATTACGTGGGTAGGTTTGTAAAATTGATAATCACGCTGCATAATTCCCAGATATTCCACTCACGACAGGACGCCGGATTTTGAGTGCGCTCCTTTCCGACCGCATGCAATGATCACATTCGGCAAAAAACGACCACTTATTTAGTATGAATCTTCCAACAGATTTTCGAAGTCTTCAGAGAATTAAAATATATTTTTTGAGAAAACATCCCCGAAAAATCCCTTTTCTTATACTCATTTCGTAGAAAACTATGTCCCCTTCGAATTTTACACTCGAAGACAGGGAGTCTTTTGTTTTTAAAAAAGTCTTGAACTTGACCTGCTATTGCACTAGTGACCTCCATGCGAGGACAATGACAGTTTGCTCAGTGCTATTAAGGATATACCATATAGTGTTTATAAAATTTCGCAATTAATATGCAAAATGTTGTATAGCCCCAATAAGGAGCATTAAAAACGAACAGGTAAGACGATATCTGAATGGGCATTTTACGGTGTTAAAAAATCTCATAACTATGAACTATTTCAAAAGGCGAAAGATACCTTATCTTAGAGCATAACATTTGAACTCGGTGTAATATACCAGCAGATGAGCACAAGAAAGGGTATTTCGTGTATGTCTTCTACAAACAGTATTTGAATTCAATGGGTCATCGAAAATCAATCGCAGATGTTCATACTGCTGCGGTAGTCACTTTTTTCTTAGTGTGGATGTTGCAGATGGCTAGAAAGACACGCATTCATAAGTCAGCATTCCCCTGTGACTGAAATATCCAAGGATTATCCATCACGAAAAGCAGCACTACAACTCTACCTACGTAATCTCGTCCAATCGAAAGCGCCATTCAGATACGTGACCTACTGCATTTGTGAGGTCAGCGCTTAGTACGGACCAATCAAAATACACCAATGAGTAGTCCTCCTTTCCACGTCGTTGTTTCACCACCTGGCCTACTCTTTCGGCTGAATTGCGAGGCGATATTTGCAGTTCAACACAAGCGAACCGCCAAGGGCGAAACGCTTATGTCGCAGGCAGCCTAGTTGTACCGTTGGACGAAACAGCGATACAGTAATTCAGAAGGAAGTGAAGGATGGTGCCCATGATTCGGTGGCTGAAACCCCCGTTCTCTTCCACGGCTCCGGTTCGTTCACTTGCTGCAGGGTATGTGCCTACGTGCTCTAATTTTCTAGACCATCGCCTCGTAAACGCAGTACGAATTCGGATTGCACTTATGGCTGCCTGACAATCCGTCCGCTGGAAACCGTCTTGACTGGCCTCTGTTCGGTGAGAGACACATTGGAAAGATGTGGGAAGCTTTCTGCTCCTCAAGCAATACTGTCCAGCCCTGTCCACGAAATTGTGGCGCGAACGCAAAAACCGAGTCCCTCCAGTAGTCGCAAAGGCGCTGACACAACCAAAGCCCGCCACAGAAAAAAGGAAACTGTAATGTCCCCTGACATGGGTCAGGAGCGGGGAAAAGGTACGATGTGGTTTAGTAGCCCCACCTTATGGACCCAATACTAATGCGGTCGGGGTTAAGGGTTAGGTGCTATGGTTACGGGTTATGATTAGGGGTTAGAGTCAGGGGTTTGGATTAAGGGTTGTAGTTAGAGGTTAGGGCAACTATTTATCAACCATTTAAAGTACAACCGCGCATCCCCAACAACTTTTCTTTTGTATACAGCTACTTGACCTCGTCGCCTGTGCGTTCCCTAGCCCCACCTGTAAAAACCCCGGTCGCGTAATACAAGTGACTGGCGTTTGTTTACTTCAGGTGGGGCTACATAACCACACCTGAACAGGGGGGGGGGGGGATTTCAGCGAACTTAGAACGGTAGGCACATCGCAATGGTCCACCGTTTATAGAAACTTGAAGAACTACTGATCCACAAGGATGTAGTTAACTTAAAATACGCTTAAATGCCCAGGTATACAAATTATTGTTCGAGCTGTAGGACTTTCTAAAATTGTTGCCCAGCACGTGATCCCTTGCTCGAAAATGTGACCCAGGGTGCACATGCCAAGGTAGCATGTGCGCTGCGATTCGACATTACGACGACAAATTCGGAGTCGCCTCGGCAAAAGTCTGAATTAGCAGCGTGCGCGTGAAAAAAAAAGTGGTGAGTTGCGCGCTGCAGGTGAGTTGGATCGAAACAGGGGCCACACTGGCACATGCCACGCATCTACCGACCTCGTCATCCGCGACAGTTGAACCATCGTGGTTAGCAAACTTTAGTTGTGGAAGTGTGACTGGCATTTGGCAGAAACATCACTCCTGTGCGTTGCCACACCAGAGGCCCACCAAGGTGAGGGTGACTCGCATGTTTTGTGCACGTCAGTTAATTGGGTCTGAAGGCTGTGCAGCAGTGTGCGTAGATGTGAGTAAATAAACTGAAACGCATACTTCTGGCGACAAGGCTGAGCAGATCAGGGTCGCATCCCAAGACCGACGCATGGGTCGCGCCCACTTGCGCGTAGCTAGTGCTGGCCTACTTCATCAAAAGAGCAGACTTGCTCACAAGTTGGTACAGAAGCGATTGCAATGAGATAAAACAAGGTAGAGAAGTGAGTGCAAGCTTTAAATCAAAGGAAACTTGCACAGTTCGGAACTTAGCAACGAGTGCTCACTGAGGGAGGATATGTCATTCGTTTCGGGGGAAGGGGTGGTACCAAGGCGGCAGAACATTTACGCAGCGATATTACAGAAATAATTTGGAGGAGCCGAGCAAGAAAAGTTGGCTATCGGCCTTAAACCGATCTAGATCCGCCAAGGTCACCGACACGACCGTCGCGACCGACGACGTCCACCGTGTGCTCCACAATAGCAGGCACGGTGACTTGTGCGTGATTCCTTTTGTAGTAAGAGTAGACTTACGCAGCATCTACTTAACTCTCTACTCCTCCTTCACCTGAGCCCGGTGTCATGACCGAATCCAGAAGACCGAGGACAGGAGACGGCGCAGGTAACTGTTACAGCCGGACTCGTGCCCAGGCGTAACACCACACCTCCTGGTCCACAGCACTTGACCGGGATTTTAACCAA
>CACRXP010000691.1:273729-287816 GCA_902702965.1 Spirometra erinaceieuropaei | reverse complement strand
CCTCCTCCTCCAACTTCCTGCATCCCAACTAAATACTTATGTTTCTAGACTAAGTGACCGATATTCTCCAGGCAATCGTTACTGTTATTCCCTCATATAAATTTGTTACATTCCTAGCTGATAGGCTCTGTCAACAGTACGTGACCTGTAACTGGACAAATGTTATAATATGTCTATTGAAGTGATGCATTACAAGATACGGGCAAGTCGATAATTAAGCTGTAGCTCAGGTTTGGGGTGTTTCACTCTCCCCCTCCCCTCCCCTTCCCAAACCCGTATTTCTAATATGTAGCCCTTTCCTATATGCTTTAGAATAGCACATACCATACGGCTAGTTGAAGATCATTTCAGCCATCTCTGCAAGTCACTCGACAAGCAGTCAGTAGTAAAGTGGTGTTTTTGTTTGCTTATTTTGGGCAATTGTATAAAATCAAATGTAACAGTCCAACCGTCCTTGTCTAAGATGTCCACCTTCTGCCCCACAGCAAGATGGGCGCAGGTGCGGTGACTTGTGCCTGAATTAGTTTATGGTGATGGTAGGCTTGCACTGCATCTACCGCACTCCCTAGTACTGCCACTACAAACTAATTCGCGCGCAAGTCACCGTGCTTTGCTGCACCTTGCTGTGTAGCACACGGTAGACATTGACGGGTTCTTACTTGTACTTGATACGGCTGCGATCATGCCTGACCTAGCCGGCCTTGATGATGTCACGAACTGTACCTCGCCACGCGTGACGATCCGCGGCAGCAGATCTGGACAGCTCAACCCATTCCCTTCGCCAACGACGTAGAGCAAATACCGAAGGTCCAAGAACCACCTCCGTGTCTTGACAAACTGTGTCGAACCAGGTTTTGAAATGACCCCCCCTTCTACGCCTCCAATGGGGCAACGGTGCCGTATCGAGGGCAGTAACACTGAGCTCCTGAGGCGGACGACGAAGAACATGTCCGAACCACCTCAGTCGTCTTTCTTGGATGGCCTGCGATGTTGTCGCAGCTAGCGCGAACTGTCTCATTTGAGACGAAGTCGGTGAACTTCACTCGAAGGATGGTCCTCAAGCAGTGTTGGTCAAATACCTCCAGTTTTCGCTCGTCTTCCACGCGCAAAGCGGAGCATTCACAACCGTAGAGAAGGACAGACCGGACAGATGTACGGTACACGCGAATCTTAGTGGCGATGGAGAGGTCACATCGGATCCATAGGAATTTCCGAAGGCTTGAGAAAACCCAGCGGCAGTATCGACTCGGGAGACGATGTCGTCCTTACTCTGTCCATGAGGCAGCAGCCTCGCCCCGGGGTATTTAAAACTGCCTGCTTCTTCAAGTTGACAGCCATCAATCCCGAGAGGTGCCTTCTCCTGATCAGGGCTGCAGCTTGAGAACGCTTTAGTCTTCCCAGCGTTTATGGATAAACCGACCGATTTAGCGACCTCGTTCACCCGGGACACCGTAGACTGCAGATCACATCGACGGTCCATTGTCGGTACCGCACTCCCTCCTACCTCACCCGCATGAGCCCGGCGTCAAGACAAAGTCATGAAGCGGGGTCGGGCGCAGTGGCTGACAGAGCCAAACAGCCCATCTTCGAGTGCCACACAGGCCTACTTTGAGCACAACGGGCCAGGCTATCACTGAAACAACAATCGCGGGGGGCGGCCCGTATCCCAACTGAATGAGAATGCCGTAGCCACCACATTTAGAAGGAACCACTGCAGACTGACTCGCCGTCCTGATAGAAGGAGCAACCCATCCTGTTAGTTGACAGCCCTCCAGTTCACGGCTTTTAGTGTGTCTTGATACTTTAAAAGCGCGTGAGTTTGTTCGTAATAAGGAGTATGCGCTAAGTGCTGTGGGGGCGCAGTCGCCAGAGTCGACCGCATTCTCTTTCTCTTCTCACGTGCCCCAGTCCGCCGTCGGAGCCGTTCTGCCATCTGATGCAGGGATTGGGCGCATATGGCTGACCGACCTAAACAGTCTGTCTGTGCATGCAACACGCCCCCCCCCCCCCGGTCCCCGCGTAACCCGCGCACAAAGGGGGTGCTTCTTTTGCACTAATCTACTTATTTTCATATCTAAGTACTTTAAGGAAGTGTTCCGGTATTTGAGGGGGTCGCATTTTAAAACTCTGCCCACGCCTTAACGTGTTACCAGGGCTTCCTAAACCACATGTTGCGCATTCCCCATAAAACAAATGCATCCCACTCTTCACCCTCGTAAAGTACACCATACTTATGGCGGCAAGTACTTTGTTCCGTAGTTCATGCCGCCTTTAGCGTCGACTCGAGGAACGAGGCGTAAATCTCTCCGGCATCCATGTGCAGCCTTAACGCTTGTGAACTGAAGAGGTGTCAAATCCTGATTTTATTCATCGGTAAGGTGTGGTTATGTAATCCCACCTGATGGACGCAATATTGTTGGGGCTAAAACTAGGGGTTAGATTTATGAGTTAGGGCCAGAGCAGCTACTTCTCAACCACTCAAAGTAAAACCGCGCATTCCCAATAGCTTTTCTTTCGCATACGACTACTTGACCTCATCGCCCGTGCGTTTCCCGACCCCACCTGTTCAAACCCCCATTACCACCGGTTCCGTATTACAGGTGGTTGGGGTTTGTTTACTTCAGGTGGGGCTAGACAACCACATCTGACCCTTTCGGTCAGATGTTCCGCGTCTACCTTATTCGGCCCAGAGCCGGTGGACCTTCGTTACTTTCGACAGGTGGGGCTACCAAACCACATCTGACCTTATCATCAGCCACTTCCAAAGACGCCCGCGTAAATTGCCCTCGAAAAGCCAAAGTAGTGTCTTCTTTTTTAAAAAAAGAATTTACAATGACCGTATAGGTTTTGTCGCGTTTTCTGGCTTCTTCTAGAGAAATTCGCACATAAACTGACATTTCTCCTGCAAGTTCTTTCGTTTCCCTATATCCGCTCGCCTTCTGGCGCCTCCTCATCATTTCTCTCTGACTGCCTTGCAGACCGACGAGATGCAGCTCGAAGCTCTTCTCCAGCAGCCGGAAGAGCTGGCCAATTTTGTGCAATACATGAAGTCAATCAACTGTTCCACCTCCATGACAGCGCTTCTTCTCATGTGTACGCTTCACATATTCATTTTCTTTCGCTGCTGCTCTGCGCACACTTGCCACCTCCCCCCTCCCCCTCGATCCGGCTTCTCATTCATCTGCCTTTTAGTCGAGCTGGTGAACAACTTTGCCAACAATTCCGTCTCCGAGGCACTCTGCGCTCGCCTACGTGTACCCCTGCACCAATTGCTCCTCCTGCTGCACTGTGGCCGAGTAATTCCGGATACTGACACCTTTGATTCGATCACACGACCTTTGCCCACCCAGTGCTCCGACTGTCAGCATCCCGTCTCCCCGCAGCCGCAACTCCTGAGCCTGCTGAATATGCCAGCGACGTTTACGCACACCATCCAGAAGGCCCTCTCCTCGTCCGATCCCCTCAGCATTGCTCGCTTAGTAAATGCTCCTGAGTGGATTTCGTGAGTCCCTAAGCAGTAGTAGTAGTAGTAGTAGTGGTAGTAGTAGTAGTAGTAGTAGTAGTAGTAGTAGCAGCAGCAGCAGCAGCAGCAGCAGGGGCAGCAGCAGCAGCAGCAGCAGCAGCAGTAGTAGTAGTAGTAGTAGTAGCAGCAGCAGCAGCAGCAGTAGTAGTAGTAGTAGTAGTAGTAGTAGTAGTAGCAGCAGCAGCAGCAGCAGCAGCAGTAGTAGTAGTAGTAGTAGTAGTAGTAGTAGTGGTAGTGGTAGTAGTAGTAGTAGTAGTAGTAGTAGCAGTAGTAGTAGTAGAACCTGTTTTTACTCTTTTGGCGTAAGTTTATGCCGATCGACCCAGCCTGTTTGCGAGCTGGCGCACACACCCTTCGCGTTGCTCATTTACTGGCGAGGGATTGTCAAAGTGAATCGTTTTACCAAGTATGTATAGATGTTTTGGCAGATTTTGAATAACTCATATTTACCCAACTGTGAAAAACTCGCGCCTCGGTGGGATTCGAACCCACGACAGCAATGGGAGGGCTTTAGTACAGCCAACGCTCTAGCCGCCTGAGCTACGAGGCCCCACCGGGCCAGTGTGAATTATTCAAAATCTGCCGAAGCATCTATGAATTAAGTGAGCCTAGTAGTCATCTGGTGGATTTCAAATGTATTATTTAGGAAATCCTGCTTGGGCAGTCAGCTCACTGTAATACATTTGGTGGATTCCAGACATTGCAGTAGGTTTTGCGGTTAACTTGACCCCAAATGTGATTACACTCACGTCCCCGCCGGTGGGGCCTCGTAGCTCAGGTGGTTGGAGCGTTGGCTGTACACGTGCCTTCCCCTACCGTCCTGAGTTCGAATCCCACCGAGGTGCCGAGTTTTTCACAATAAGGTCAATATGGATTACTAAGTATTCCTAATTCCACCCCCTGGGCGTTGATCTGCGACCCCTTTCAAGGCAACTGTTTCCAGTTCAAAACTGCCGTCCTTTTCATCGGAGGAAATGTGAATTCTTGATCCCTTAGGGCATGCGGGGTTACATCTGTGTCATATTGCCTTTGTTTTTTTTGGACGGGGGTCACATGAGAGAGAGCGTGGTGTCCACTGATCTGCCCAGCTAGTAAGGGGCGAGTAGGGAAGTTCCGCTTTGTCCTGGACCTGTGTTTAGAGTCTTTGCAGACGGTTGCATAACAACCGACAATAAACAGTGGGGAAGTATTGCCGATGTCGACCTGGAGTCTGGCTATTTATTTGCCATTGTCAGCAGGCCAACCGGCTAAAAACCGCGAGTAAAGAAGAACCAATGTGTGACCCCCCCCCCCCTCCGGATTGAATTGGTGCCTGATCTTGTCAGTGTTCCACTTAAACCATCAAATCACGCTCTGACATCTGCCACCAGATACCTGCAGCTGCACATAGCGCTGGCGTCTGACCTAATTACGCATGATTTACCTTCCCTTTTCAAGGTAATTTATCCTTCATACAAAAAGGTTGTTCTGCCCACCCCCTGGACTCCTTATGCCTTTTGAATTTGCTATAACCTCGTGGCTCTTCGGGATGTCAGATGTGCGTTAAGTGCGCTGGAAGGAGAATGTAGTCAGGAATAGCCGCATCACAAAACTCCATTCTGTCCATAGTTCTACTTCGGTCAGACGAATCAGAGAAGGATCGGTGAAATCCTCGGTTGACCTAAATATACCCCTTTCAACGGTTGTTGAACTGTGGAGCCAAAGTCCATCATTGAATATCAGAAACATCACCTCGGAACCCTGTGACAGCTCTATCAACTGAAACATCTAAGTACTTCAGACGTGATATCAAAAAAGTCCAGACGTTGTAGGTACCCTTTCTGCTCACAATATTCGGATGTGACACAGAGTACTCCCATCTGCAGCCAATCTCACGCCCTAGTCACCAATATATGCTGTAATGGTAATCTGGAAACTAGTGTTAAGCAGGCTGGTATCTTAGCAGACCCGCACCAGATTAGCGTTCCTACGGGACGTCGTATGCGTTTAGCTCTTCATATTATCTTAACTGGTGTCGCATTCGTGCTTCCGTCACCTGTGGTCTGTCTCGATCGCTGGCAAATGCCAGCTCTACTGCTGTTCATCACTTCTTCCCAGGCGCGCGCGCTCCAGCGCGAATCACCTGGCTACCGCCTCCCCCCCCCCCGCTTCTCTCATCACCTCGTTGCATGCATCCCTTACTAGTCTGCACTGAGGGGAGGAAGATCTGTTAACTCTCACCTCCCCCCATCGCTCCGGGTCGATATGGTCTCTCTCGGGACCGATGACTAGGCATACTTTCTATCGTGACCCCGTTTAAATGTGTACTTTTGTTTCTCTTCCCACAGCTCTTACACTGCCCTCCGCAACACATTTCAATCCTTCTACCTACCAGCTTATTTGGAGAGTGTGAATTACTTGGAGCGGAAATTTGCCAAGGATACCGATAAGGACGACCTCAGGTGCCTGTTACCTTTCACCTCTTGTAATATTTTGCCGGAGTCAGAAATTTGTCGTACGCCTCCCAAAAAATCGTATAATCCAGTGCATCATCACCGGCCGGCGCCGCTCGTATGCTTCTTACAACCATTCCACAAAAAACATCCTTATTATTATGTTGTTCTCGGTAGGTAATTGGGAAAATGTCCTTTCTCGCATTCATTCTGTCAGCGTCTTCGGAGATGGGTAATAGGGTGTGTTATAGGACCCGTTGAAATACGCAGGCTTGAAGTACAATGACCACTCATCGGTCGCGAGGGTTGCTTTCCAGAATCCCCTGCAGAAAGTGAAAATCCGTGAAAAACCGCATGTTTTTATCGTTATTGTTGTATATTCTAAGTCATCATAAGCCCTTTCACATTCTTGCCAACATTCCTCACACAGATACACAGCATAAGCCCTTTATATTCTATTAGCGTGCATAAAATCACCCTGGCAAACCAACCGATGAAACATGCACCAGAAATAAGCGAGCCCATTGTCAGCAGAAATCCGCGGCACATCAAAATTTCGTGACAGAGTGAAGCGCCGCGAAAATCGGAGCGCGATATAGCGAGGGATTGCTGTACACCTATTCTAACTTCCGCTGGTTTCCTAATTTTGCTCGCTAAGCACATCACTTTTCCATGTGTTCACCAGTACTTGATGACCTGCGGCTACGGCCAACCATAGAAAATAAAAAAGACATTATGAACTGTCTTTCGGGTGAAGGTGTGCCAGGCGGGCCAGGGCAGAAGACGTGTGTTTTCTTTCAGAATGAATGTGCGCTAGGAAGCCTTTTTGCACATCAAACTGCTCCGTGTTGGGGTAAATGCCAGATTTTGCGAGAAGGCGCTTTCACGTAAGCTGTCAGTATCGTTACGGCAGATCAAAAACGACTGAATTCACGTCAGCCTTGCAAAACAGTGGAATGTGTGTGTGCGCACGCCGAATCTCTCAGGTACTTTCGCCGTTCGTAGTTTGAAACTTTTTTGAAGGAGAGCCAAAATGTTGCCGGCTCAGGAAGAAACCTATAATCCTTCCTTTGTGGGGCACTTGATGATTGTACAACTTTGTATAGTTGCGACACCCTTGGGCCCGCTGTGTGCAAAAGGTGCGTCCGTTTCAGTCGACGGGGTACATCACCGTCTTGAGGTGTGCACAGTGGTGGTATGTGCAGAATTTTGTCTATAGTTATAGGAGACTTGCGCAGCATCTACCTCGCTTTTTTCTTTCAATCCATCGACCGTCCTCCGACGACAAGGTCAAGACAACTGAAGATGGACATGGACGCAGCGACCGACAGCCCGTCTACGTGTGACACACACATGACCTGCTCCTTCACCCGACGTGTAAAAGGCTTCAGTGATGAGCCGACTATCGGCCATAAGAAGGGCGGAGTTATCTTCCGGGCAGTCACTCCTCCAGACCCTGATCGTTAGTGCTTCGCACTGATTTCAAAGCGTGTTTGGTTGGGGCTCACGCAATCCAGCTGTAGCCTTCAATGGTGTAGGTTGTTTGGTGGGCAGCTTTGCCAGTGGTAGAAGGGAGGGGGGCACTCACCGATCGTTTCTACGGAACTCACTCGTTCCGTTGTGCCTTCCGGGCTCTCTCTCGAGTCCAGCCAGCAGCCGCACAGCGACGCATGATATAGGCAGAATAGCATTGCCGACAAAGACAAGGGAGACTGGAATACCCGCTTCTGACTTATAAGCCGTCGTCAGCCAGTCATGTCCGACCCCGGGGTGGGAAACACCTGGGACTCGATCCCGCGACCTGTTGGTTAGAAGTCCAACGCCTGTAACCACTGAGCCATGGGCTTGTAGTCCTGTCGGTTGCGATCGGGAATGAACGTGCGATACGAAGCCTTTTTGCACATCAAACTGCTCCGTGTTGGGGTAACTGCCAGATTTTGCGAGAAGGCGCTTTCACGTAAGCTGTCAGTATCGTTACGGCGGATCTAAAACGTCTGAATTCCTGTCAGCCTAGAAAAACAGTGGAATGTGTGTGCACGCCGAATCTCCGAGGTACTTTCGCCGTCCGTAGTTAGAAGCTTTTTTGGAGGAGAGCTGACATGTTGCCGGCGCAGGAAGCAATCTATAGTCTTCCCTTTTTGGAGGACTGGGCGACTGTACAACTTTATGTAGTCGGGGCAGACTTGAGCCCACTGTATGCATAAAGCGCGGCCGTTTCAGTCGACGGGATACATTACCGTCTTGAGGTGTGCACAGTGGTGGCATGTGCATGATTTTGTCTATGCTGACAGGGGACTTGCGCAACATCTACCTCGCCCTCCCCTCTCACACCATCGACCTTCCTCCGACGACAACGTCAGGGCAATTGAAGATGGACGTGGACGCTGTGGCCGACAAGCCTGAACAGCCGTCTACATGTGACACACACATGACCTACTCTATCACCCGACGTTTACAATGCTTCGGTGGTGGGCCGACTGTCGGCCCTAAGAAGGACGGAGTTATCTCGCGGGCTAGCAATCCTCCGAACCCTGACTGTTAGTGCGACGCGCTGATTTCAAAGCGTGTTTGGTTGGGCCTGACGCAATCCAGCTGTGGCCATCAGTGGTGTAGGTTGTTTGTTGGGCAGCTTTGTCAGTGGTAGAGAGGGGCGCTCACTCGTCCCGTTGTGCCTTAGGGCTCTCTCACGAGTCCAGCCAGCAGCCGCACAGTGGCGCATGATATAGGCAGAATAGCATTACCGACAAAGACAAGGGAGACTGGAATGCGCATTCCTGACTTTTTAGTCGTCGTCGGCCAGTCATACCCAACCTCGGAATGTGGAACACCCGAGGCTCGAACTCGCGGCGTGTTACTTTGAAGTCCAACGCCTCTAACCACTGAGCCACGAGCTTGTAGTCCTGTCGGTTGCGATCGGGAATATACAATGGTACAGGGGCGCTCGCCGATCGTCTTAAGTAACTCACTTGTCAGTATTTCTGCCTGTAAAATTACTGGTCTCTTTTTGATTGCTCGCGATAGCTCTAAATAGAGCCCCTAAGCTCAACAGAACGAGCATACCTCCCAACGTGATCGATGAACGCCTATCATACATCCAATTTATGTGTGTGCTTTTAGCTATTACCTATTTGTGGAGTATCGCGAAACCACTGTCATGCAAAATCACACTTTTATTAGTACCATCTGTTTGTAGAATAGGTACCACACCACTGTTCCGCAAATGTTGGTTGTCCGCGACTCAGATTCTCAATAGAATTTCGGGACTCATTGAGGTGACGAAGCGGTCTTAGTTGTCTCGCGCAACCGCGGAACTATGGGACAGACACGTGTGTGCACCTGCAGTTTCCCCTCGTGTTTTAAGTATGGCTGAGCCGCTATCACTATTGTATGTAAATATGCACGCTGTTGGTGTGCAAAAGTGCCTAGGTTTACCCCAGAATTCTTGGTTTCTGTAAATGCAGGCAAATATTTCCCCTTTTTGAGCCGATTGATGAAGAATATTTTGGACAAACTCACTGAGAGAGTCAACTCTTCTGCAAACAATTTGACCATCAATGAAGAGTCGAGCACCGAAACACTTTGTTTATTGTCCTGAGCTTTCAGACTCGTACAGGGGTCCATTGTCAGAGGTAGTAGCAGCAACAGAACAAGCGACAGTCATAAGGCATGTAGGCCAATCATTCATCCGTTGGATTGTTCAGCTTATGCCGCGCACCACGCCAACTTCTTCCTTAGTACCTATTTTTAATTTGTATGTTATGCCGGACTCTCATTTGTGTATATGGGTTTGAGGCGCATGCCCTATCAAATCTACTGTCTTCTAATGTTAAAGACAGCCTCCTCGGCTTTGTGGCTCCTCATGTCCTCACGTTGTGACCAGGTAACTTAATACACGGCAGTTCGACTGCCGTTGCCGACAATGTCCACCATATGCTCCAAAGCATGGTGAAGCAGAGACAGTGACTTGTGCGTGAACTAGTTTGTAGTGATAGTAGACTTGCACAGCATCTACCGTGCCGCCTTCTCCTCCCCCACCTGAGTCCGGTGTCAAAACAGAGTCGAGAAGACCGGAGGCGGGGAAGGACGCAGGTGGATGGCACGGTCGAGCTAGCACCTTAGCACTCCATCCCACATCCTCTGGTCCACACAGCAAATGGTCAGGATTTTAACCAAAGAAAAGAAAGTGGGAGGGGGGGGGCGGCAGGGATCCAAATGTGCGCGACGTCTGCCGGCAACTGGGTCTGCCACCACACTCCAACATGTCCGCATTTGCTATGGTACGCAAAGCCGATAACTCCTGCCAGGATCCGATATGACCCCCGTGTTGATCCAGCGCATCTACCGTTTGGGGGACACCGGTAACTTTATGCTCAACTGCCGCGCAGCATGTTTGTGTTATGCTTTTCCACATTTTAAAAAGCCATTGTACCAGCCTAAGGACCCTTTCTCTTTTTAGCGGCAGAGCGGCTTTCGAGTTCCTCGACAGTGAGGAGTCCGACCTCATGGGTATGTTCGTTTTGTTCACTTCCTTTTAGTAATTCATGCAGTGTTCCTGCACAAGCACGTTTCCACTTCGGAAAATCGGTCACTAAACCTAGGCGCTGGCCTTTGTGTCGAAACTGTCATTACTAGATCTCTCCAGTGTCTTTTCTTCTGACCTATCTTTGGCATTTCGTATTTTGCCTGTTCGGTACCTTCGTCGTACTGGCCGATCTTAAGCATTTGACTTTATTGCTCACTGACCAACGAGACCGAGTTCGAGTCCCCAGATGCTCGGGGCATGGTGTTATTTTTTGGTTGACTGAGTACCTATTGTAATCCCAAAATGGCTGTTCTGATCTCAAGGACCAACGAGACCGAGTTCGAGTCCCCAAATGCTCGGGGCATGGTGTTATTTGTTTGGTTGACTGAGTACCTATTGTAATCCCAAAATAGCTATTTTGATCTCCCTTGGATTTGTGGATAAGTACTCACATTTACGAATTGCCAATTGCAATGCAACCGCCTACGTCGACTACAAACTGGAGATCCAAGGGGCTAGATCGCAGTTGGTAGCCAGAAACGGGGAAGCGGACGGCGATCTTAACCCTGATCGCAAACTTAGCCCTAACCTCAACCTTAAACGTTAACCGTTAACCCTAACGGCAACCCTAAACCTAGTCGAAATCGTAACCGTAACCCTTAGGCATAGCCGTGATTGAAAAACGTATGCGTAATACTGAAACCTAATCGTACGCTCAAACCCTAACAGTAACCAGAAAACCTAAGCCTAAAGGGATAACCCTAACCCAAAAGTTGGAAACCATTAACCGGTACCCTAATCCTAACCTCGGACGTAAAACGGAAGCCAAATGGGTCAGATGTGATTATGAAACCCCACAAAATAGCCTCAGTAAACAAACCCCCCGCCACTTGTAATACTGCCCTGGCTACCAACTACGATCTAAACCTCCAAGGTAAAGCGAAAGCAACTGCATGCCGATCCGCGATCAGGATAGATCGGTCAATACAACAGTCATTACTGGCGCCTCATACGACTGTAATTGTGCCTGAGGCGGGAGGGTAGTGCGTGGTAGACTCCTTGACTTGTGAAACGTTGGCAACTACTGCATGGGGCGTCACCGAATCAAATCTCTGACAAGCAAGGCTTTTTTTACGTTCAAGAAGGCGAGCATACAGTCTTTGCTATCCTTACAGTAGGCCTCAATATCAGGCAGGGGTGTCTGCTAATCACACTTACCATACCTTCACAGTAAAAAAGTTTAAGCTTATTTCTACTGTAGATATGATATCTCATGAAATGTTCACTGAAGTCCTGAAAAGCGTTTTCAATTAAAAATATTACTTAAATAGCTCCGTCCTACTAATTGTCGTGCCGCCTGGTGTTAACGTATTCCGGTCACGTCAGGATTCTGGCTTTCGTACAAGGCGTCTTCTCGACCACCGGCGTAAATTACATTTGGCAAAAAATGACTACTTATCCAGCTCGAATTTTACCCACTGATTTTCGATACTCCTATAAATTCAAATATCTTTTATAGAAAACATGCACAAAAATATTCTTCATTGTACTCGTCTGGTACCAAATGACGTCTTCTTCGACTTTTATACTCGATAAAAGAGTATAATTTCTGCTTTATAAAAACTCAATTTCCGAGTAATTTCGAATCTGACCTACCGTTACACTTGCATTCAGGGTTTCCAGAGTACAAGCTGTATACCTTCCGTGTAAGGAAAATCGTACAGTTCAATATGCTGTTAAGAAGAGGACATATAGAGCCCGCAAAATTTATTAATGGATGTGGACCGCGTTGTCCACTTTGTAAGCAGCATTAAGAAGTGTGTTAATGCGATCTTGTATTATCGGACGTTTCACGGTCTTGAAAAATGTCATAATTAAAAACTTTTCCAAGGTGCTTTTTTCTTGAGGTTTAAAATTTGAAGAAGACGTAATTTTCTGCCAAACGAGTGCAAGGAGGAGAATTTTTGTGCATGCTTCCTACAGAATTTATTTGAATTTATAAGTAAATCGAAGATGGGTGGGAAAAACTCATACTACTCAGGAAGTAATCATCACTGAATGTAGTTTACGCGGGCGGTCGATAAGAAGCTCACTCAAAAGCCGGCATTATGACGTGACTGGAGCCTCATAACATTATCCGATGCTATATTTCAATTTGCAACCCTACTTAAGTAATCTTTTCGAATTGAAAACGCATTTCAAAATTTCAGTTAACTTAATGGCATTGTAAGTATAGCAAGAAGTAGTAACTAAGTTAGGAACCTGCATGAGTTGTGATTGCTGACTCCCAACCACCAGATTTTTCTATATCTCGATGATGCTGCAAGCGAGGAGCGATGCGCGTTTTAAATCTTTTGATAAAGTTACTCAGGGAGAATTTTTCGCATCCATTCCTCCCGCCATGTACTAAGCTAAAAACAGTGTTCAACATTCGCTTTCACTCCACGGCACCAGTTATCTTCCGGGTCTGTTTAAAGCAATCTTTGTACAGCTCCGTTCGTCAACTTCGTTGCTATGACGATTTGTATTTCCTCCTCCCCCTCTTAGTCCTCATCTTTATCATCGCTCCTCTTGTCAGCTTTACGTGTCTAGTCTGCCTGCTCTCTACTTGGTCAATATGTCCTTTCTATAAACTGTGCGCATAACAAAGGGAAAATATTTGGTAGGTCACCCAGTCACTCTGTCGCTCCCGGCAACATAACAACAATGGGATAAAAACTAACAAGCGGCAGAATGGAAAGTAGACAATTAATATGAGTGCAGTCCGGCGACCAAAAGCGGAATTCGAGGCTAGTTTTTAAGTGTACTAACATTGCTCTAACTGTACTGCACACACCTCTGTTCATGCTGCGTCTGCGCGTCTTCTGCCAGAGATCACCAACACCCTTGTGTCTCAACGGTTGAAACCGACCCGCAAAAGTAAAGGCGCCCTCCCACAGAGCAACTCCTTCACCGACCTCAAGGAGCTAACTGGTCGACAAAGTGCCGGCTCCAGGCCTCTTCTGGACTTTTTCCGCGATGATCTTATGCTGGACCGCAAACGAACCACTGCCGGCCGAAAGCACAGTCTACCGCGGACAAACCCCCCAAAGCCGCCGCCGCCGCCGCAAGTCGACCTCTCCACCGCCCTCTTTAATGACGAGCACGATGATGATGGTAGTGGTGGTGGTGGTATCGACTTTGCCGACTGGTCAGTCAGCGTGCCCTCCTACTGCCGACCCACGGCCGACCGCAGCCACTACCCCCTGCTGGAGGTGCGTACTCCGAGAGGCAAGAACTTCAACCAAGTGCCGATGAACTCCTCTGCCCTCGATCTCTCCCTCCTCAACTTCACGCCCTCGCGCCAGGGATTCTTCCTGGTCCAGTCGGAACGGGGAGAGGGCGAGATGCGCATGGTCATTTGCAAAGTTCACCGGTTCGTTTTCGCATTGTTTTTTTTGTCATCTTCAGTCATCCTGTGTTTGCTCATCTGCCACCTGGGCAGGCATTTTTACTGTCTACGACTGTGCTTCTCTGTTTGTCTGTCAGAATGCCGTCTTCCCACAGCGTACCCTCCCCTCACCCTGATGACTTTCCGCACGTCAGTGCACCCAAACCAAATTCAGCTTTA
>CACRXP010000691.1:246614-263785 GCA_902702965.1 Spirometra erinaceieuropaei | reverse complement strand
AAACGTGACCTCGCGCTGTTTACAAATACGAGCTGCAGTGTCGACTGCCAGACTTAACTCCAAGGTGAAATGTTACACACCTAACCTCGGACACCACCTCGGTGTAAGCAAGCATGCGGTCAGTCATACGTCAGTTAATGCTGGGCTGTGCGCGTGGAAGATAAACGAAACTATAGGTGTCTGACCATCGCTGCCTACAGGCCATCCTTCGCGGCGGCAAAATCGCGACCAGGGTGGTTTTGACATGTTCTTCGTCGTCGATCTCTTGAGCTGAGTTTTTCTGCCTTCAGCCCGGCGTCGTTTCCTGCCCGGAAAGATCGAGGACGAGAACAACTCAAGACCTGGCTCGACACAGTTCATTAAGTGGTTTTCGGACCTTCGCTGTTCGGTCTCCGTCGCCGGAGGAGCGATTACCTTGAATTGTTCAGATCTGCCACCGCGGATCATCACGCAAGGAGAGTACAATCTGCGGCATCATCAAGGCCGGCTAAGTCAGGCATGATCACGGCCGTACCAAATACAAGTACAAAGTTTGGGCTAGCGGAGACGTCCATAGACCGCGAGTACTGGAAAGACCTTCATTTAGAGTTAGCTGCATAGGCAAGCTATCGGGTCTGAGGAATGAGCAATAGCACACTACGCAGCAAATACCAAATACAAGCACAAACAAATGCCACTGTGCCTCTGAACTACTGGACAACGTCGGACCCAGCCAGCTTAGAGAATAAGCAGTAGGCTGGAACAAGTTTGCTTTGAGAGAGATTAGGGCACTATATCAATATTAGTATTATGGGGGTACTCGGGTTCCTCTGCCAACAATGCCTGGACTGGTTCGACTCGAATAAACAAAATATTCAACTTTCTGCCCCCTGAGAAAACCCAGCCTTAGTGAACATAGGAGAGCTTCGGGGTCCCTGCAAACACAATAACATTTAACAGGTGCAGACAACAATTATGAGGCCAAGTGGGAGAGATGTAGAGCACCTTAGATAAATCCAGGAACACATCGGTCCTCGCGAACTGAAGAACTTGGTCTCCGAAATCAGGGCAGCTTACAACCCACAAACCAACGGGTCTTCATCACTGTTCAGATCAGACTGAACAACAGTATCATCCAGGAAGTTAAGGCTCACCGCCCGTTATGCATAACTCTTCCCCTCCGTCGTCAACTTCCCATTCACACTCTGCGAAGGAGTCACCAACGGACTTCCTCACAGTATGTTATTACCGACAAAGACAAGGGAGACCACAATGGCCATTTCTGGCTTATTAACCGTCGTCAGCCAGTCATACCCAATCCCGAAGTGTGGAATGCCCGAGACTTGAACTCGCGACCTGTTTTTTAGAAGTCCACGCCTCTAGCCACTGGGCCACGAGCCCGTTGCCCTATCGGTTTCGATCGGAAATATACAATGGTAGGGGGCGCTCACCGATCGTTCTGACGTAACTCACTCGTTCCGTTGTGTCTTACGGGCTTTCTCTCGAGCCCTACCAGCAGGCGCACGGCGGCGCATGATATAGGCAGTATGTTATTACCGACAAAGACAAGGGAGCCCAGTCTCCCTTGAGTCTAATATGAATCTGCATGAAATTGCAAAGGCTTTCCGGCGATAAACTTGCGTTTACTTCGGCAAAAATACAAGTGGTGGTCTAGCAAACGGTTTAATTCGGCAAATTTCCCTCATTTCTTCCTAAGGCCTTTGACTTCTTCCCAGCTCACCCGACGGGAGCGTGTAGACGTAGCATTCAGTCCTCTTCGTTTCCAGTTGGTCTTTTCCTTTCTGTTTTTATTATATGCACGTTAGGGCATTGCCTGCATTGCCTTTGGAACTATGTATGTTCATGCATCATTCCCTTTTGCCCTTACCCTTCTTGCTTCAGTACCTGATTGACCAACCCTTTCTGCGCAGTAGTGAACTCCTTTTCGCATTTCTCACCTCGCCCATGGAGTTTACTAGCAATATCCTACCCGACATCAGTCTGGGACGACTGGTCAAATCGTTCCCGCTGCGTCTGGCCAAAGAGGTGAGTGTCATCCCCGTTCCTCCCTTCCTCTCTGTTTATGACCTACTCTATTTGCCAGCCCAACAAGGCTTTTTTTGTCAGACATTCCCTGTTGCCGTTTGCGAAAACGAGCTTCTCTTGGGGCTATTGAGCCTCGGCAGTTTCGACCAGAGTGTTCGAACAAAAGCTCTCTGGCTTTCCCAAAATGTAGTTCATTCACAGCTAACCTATCAGTGATTGGGCCGGGCGATTTAGCGGATGAGATGGCTTCCCATAGTCTCTGGTACACCAGTTTATCATTTCAGAATGGTCACACCCAATGATGAATGGAGCCATGCTGGAGGAGGGGGAACATTCTAGTTAATACAGCCGTGGCTTTTGGGCATCTATAGGTCATTCATCTACCACATTCAAGGCATGTAAGCGTCTGCTATGCCAGCAAGCCATGACCCTCGCAGCCTGGTGTGCGCTGCCGGTTGTCTGGCACCTGATTCTCTGCCTGTAGATGCGCCTGCACTCCCGCTGGTTATAAATGTCGTGATCATGGCTGTCTAGCCATCCTTGTCATCTTTCTGACCCGTTGTGGTTCTATTGTTGTTGATCAAGATCCTGGTCAAGTGTTTGTTGTGAACCGGGAGGTGTGGTGGTACGTTCAAGTGTGGGTCCAGCCGTGCCAGTCACCGGCGCCCTCCCTCTCCTCCCGTCTTCTTAGCTTTGTCTTGACACCGGGCCAAGGTGGGAGAGGGGGAGAGAGTGCGGTAGATGCTGTGCACGACGATCAAACTGTCCATCTACGCTTTTGCTGCTCATGCTATCCTGAAGGCATTTACGCCACATTGACCGAGATTGCTTATTCGCCAAAAGCAGGTGAAAGCCCACCGAGCCCGGGGTTCTTGTCGCGACGAAGGTCCTTTTGTGCTGTGGACTAGACAGAACTCACTTTATCGTCCCCTTCAGGCTTCATTACTCGCCTGATGTCATGTTAAGTATTTTAACGCGGCGCATGGAAGTTGGTGGAAGAAACCTGCTGCCGTTTTTGCTGTCTCGTACTCTGCGCGTCAGAGGGATCTGGTTCCATCACGCTTGCCTTTCGCGATTATTTGCCATTAACTCATCCGCCTGGAGTATGGACCGACGGTCGTGCTGCGAAGGAAGCTCATGCGGGCTCATCTGGCTCGAGTTCAGGAAGTGAACAGTGTCCCGCCCTGCCGTCCGCAGTGATGCAGTCTCTGACCCTTCACCCCACTTGCGCCGCTTTCCAGGCGAAGTGTTTGTGAGAACATTGCGTGTTTTTCTCTCTCACGTATTTAGCCAGCATGTGCTAGGCTTCTCGTGTCTCTGTCGTGTAGCGTCTTCCGTAGACAGTCTACAGTATCGCCACCTGAGTGTCGTAAATAGGACCCAGGGTGTCACTACTCCTACCGGGGAATATCAGATGAAATGTAGATGTTCGGACATTACTTCGGAAAGGCCGGCATGCGTTTTTTGTCACTGGCTTAAGCACGAGAAAGCGTGTATACTCGTGTATGACTAGCAATGGAGGGGGATTCAGTTACCTCACACAGCTTTTTTCATGACACTTCCAGAGTAGTACCGACTTTCTGGCGAGATCGCAGTTGGTAGCCAGGAATGGGGAAGCGGACGGCGACTTTAACCCTAATCCTAACCTTAACCCTAACCTCAGCCTTAAACGTTAACCGTTAACCTTATCGGCAGCCCTAACCCTAACCCTAGCTGAAATTGTAAACGGAACCATAGCCATTAGACATAGCCGTAACTGAAAAACCTAACCGTAATACTGAAACCAAATCGTACGCTCAAGCCCTAAACGTAAACCCGAAAACCCAAGCCTAAAGGTATAACCCTAACCCGAAAATCGGAAACCATTAACTGGTACCCTAATCCTAACCTCGGACGTAAAACGGAAGCCAAATGGGTCAGATGTGATTATGGGACCCCACAAAATAGCCCCAGTAAGCAAACCCCCCGTCACCTGTAATACGGGGTCTGGCTACTAACTGCGATTTAACCGACTTTCTTCTCCAGACGCAGCCAGCTTCAAGGAATGGAGTTGTGCGCTGTTTGAATCCTTCAGAGATGCAAAGACTGTGACCAACTTAGCAGAAGTTGGATGATCCACCACTCTTCCTTTCCTACAATTACACAGCATGGGTCTCGTCCGAGGACCGTTAGCAATTCGTCTTTCATAGCTTTTAATGGTAAAATACTTGAAGCGCCCTACAACTTGATTGCCTCCGAGAATACTTGCAATTTTTTTCCTATTAACACAGAAAGGTCAATTTGTGGACAACTTTCTCCTGGCATTTCGCGCCTCATGCTTGCGGTCGGAGACCACGAAAGCTCGGAAGCGAACCAGTGACACCCCAGGAAGCAGTTCTTCGCAGGGTACTGCCACCACGTCTCCGGGAGCAGAGCAGTTCTCTGCCCTAGAACACCGTCTGCGCTCCCGACACTACTGGAATAACGCCGGAATCTCGTTACACCAACGGCGAGTTCAGACGGCAATAGTAAGTCCCGTTTCATTGCCGCATTTTTATCTCAGCCCGTAATATCGATCTTCCTAGTGTGTAACACGTGCATAAGTCAATTAACTGCTGAAAGCTCGCCTTTTGCCTCGATTCACCTGCTTTCAGGAACCAATCAACATTCGACTGTTGACTTGACGTTTTTGCTAGTTTCTGCAGAGCCAGGCTTCCGCTATCGATGATAGTACCTACCCAACACTTATAGAGCGCTTGTAACGGCATAGGAAAGTGGAAACAAGAGGACTCCTCTCCGCTAGAGTACCCTTTTTGCAAAATGCACTTGGTCCACGGTGTGGCCGACGCCAGTCGAGTTGGCGCTGCTCACGTTGACGTTTGGCAAATGCTCCGTCCGGCTACCGTGACGCGGAATGGGAGGAACAGTTAAATGCACATCGGCTAGGCACGTGATCGATAATTCGTCCGGCACCAGCACCGAGGATCAACTACTATCACTTAAAAGGGCACAGCCTTGACCTGCGTGTGTATTCTATCCTATAATGGGGCAGACTGTCCGTGTATATTGTTGGGTTAAAATTCTAGCCAAGTGTTTGTTATGGACCGGGGGTGTTGCGATACTCCTGGGTGCGGGTCCAATAGTGCCGGCTGCCTGCTCCATTCCCACTTCGGGTCTTCTTGACCATGTTTTCACACCGGGTTCAGGGCAGGAGGAGGAGGAGGAGGAGGAGGAGGAGGAGGAGGATGCGGTAGATGCTGCGCAAGTTTCCACTCACTAGAAACTGATTCACGTGCGTGCTTCATCTTGCGGCAGAGCACACGATGGTCGAACTGTGGGGAGGTGGGTTCGGGCGCAGTAGCTGACAAAACTGAACAGCCCGTCCGCGCGTGACACACACGATCTGGTTCTCACACTATTTACCAGGCCTTCACACAAGACCTGCTGGACTGTCGCGTGAGTGAGGATGCCATAGAGGCCACCTTCGGAAGAAGACATTGAACCTGATTCTGTCAGGCCTTGGGCCGGTCACCCCACAAACTGACCTCTCGAACCGAATTGCCCAGTCAGCTGACAGCCTTCCGAGCCAAGACACTTAGCGCATCGTGCTGGATTCAACCTTTTCGTATTTGCTGTAGTAAGGAACACACTGATTTGCCATTAGGATAGGTCGCCTCACTTTCCCTTTCCCATGCCTCAGTCTGCTGTCTGAACCTGTCAGTCAGTTTGGGGTGAGATTTCATGCAGCGGCTGGCACGGCTTGGGACCTACACCTTGGCGTGCCATAAGCCCCCCCCCCCCGCCGCCGCCGCCGCTGGCGCGTACTCTGCACTGTATGATTGACACAGTCCGTGAACCCCACTGATCTCGTTCTGGTCCGGCGCGTCTGCAGTGCCAGTGGGGGCCAGACATTGTCAGCCAGTGACCGATCTCATGAAATGTTAATCGAAACTCTGAACTCGATCTGCCCTTGCATGTTCGTTTTCAGTCCACAAGCTCTAAACTCTTCTTCTAAGGAAACAATCACCACATGGGACTCATAAAACGTCGCAACGGATGCGGGCTATGTTGTATGCTTTATGAGGAGCATTATTAAACAGGCAGCAATGATGCTATTCGAGTGGACATTACATGGTCTTAAAGAATACCATAATTAGGAATCTTCTTAAAACCGGATGATTTCGATTCTTTGAGCATGAAATTTGGCGAGATCTTAGTTAGTAGCCATACCTGTTAGAGGTTACGGTTAAGTCCCCCTTTACCAATGGTGGCGGATGGGGCTTGTCTACCACAAGTACGGCTACGAAATACGACCCGGCCAAAAATTTGGAGAAGACATGATTTGCTTCCAAATAAGTACACGAAGTAATATTGATGTCTGTGTGTAATGTTTTTGCAAATTTTTTTTTGATTTTAATAGGGCAGCAAAAATCGGCAGAGAAAATAAATGCTATTTAGGTGGTCGTTTTTTTTTTATCCAGTCTGGTTTTCTCAGCCTGTCCCAAAGAAGTGCCTTCAAAAGCCAACATCCCGGCGTGTCCGAAATAGCACAAGACTAGGCCACCGAGTAATTACTATTACAGCCCCACTTAAGTAAACCTTCCTAATCGAAACGCATTTCAGAATTACGTTGCACATTTCATGAAACCGATCGCTTACTGCAGGATACCAACTAAGACTCGGAGCTTCTCACGTGACTAATACAAGTGACTCAGCGTGGCTTCCGTGTCTGATATAACGCAGCATCACTGATCGCAACTGCTTTTGGTCATTAGATCACAAACTCTGAGAATGATGCGGCAGTCATGACTTTGTTCTACCTGTGAGGCTTTGTGTGCATGTCTACTTGGGCGCTCGTGTGATTTTTGCTGTGCATTTTTACTCAGCCCGCGAGCAAAATGTTTACAGTGCTCTAGATCTGCCGCATGATGTAAGAAAAAGCAACTAGCAGACGATCGAAACCGCGTGTTTCTTTTAAAATGCAGACTAGCGAACGAAATTCCTTAATAGCAACAGATAACAGTATTCAGGCCCGCATGTTCTACCCCCCGTCCTCCTCCACCGCACACATTACGCCCCACGCAGTTGTTGTTGATGATGATAATTCGATCGTCGCATCCGACGATGTCCACCGTGTGCTCCACAGCAAGGTGAAAGTAGGCACGATGACTTGCGTGTGATTTAGTTTATAGTTAGTGTGGGCTTTCGCAGTATCTACCGCACTCTCCCCTCCCCCACCTGAGCCCGGTGTCGAGGTAAAGCCAGGAAGACCGGAGGTGAGGGAGGGCGCACGCAGATGGCGCGGCCGAACCCGCACCTTGGCGTTCCGCTACACACCCCCTGGTCCACAACAAACACTTCACCAGGATTTTGACCAACAACAACAGCAGAAAAGGCGTGGATGATTGGGCAGCATACACACGACCTGTATACCCAACACTTACTCCTCCTCCCAACTGGGTCCGATGTCGAGATAAAGCCAAGAAGACCGGAGGTGAGGGAGGGCGCAGGTGGATGGCGCAGCCATGCACACGACCTGTATAGCCAACAGGAGCTCAAACGCATCTACCGGCAGAGAAGCAGGTACCGGAAAACTGCCAGCGCACACCAGGCTGCTAGGGCCATGGTTAGCTGACCACGGCATAGCAGACGCTCACAATCCTTGTTGTTAAGCCCTCGAAAATCCACGGTCAAATTTATCGACATGCTCACCACCTACGAGGATCCTTATTTTTGCGCCTCCTTTGTACGCAGTACGATTGGACTTATCAAAACATCGATACTTAGTCGAAATCCATAAAGTTAACCTGGGATTATATCCCATTCAGACCAGTATTGTAATATCAGCTGAGCACTGTTTCAGTGCACAAGTAAAGACCACAGGCAATGTTTCCTGGTATTTGATCGTACTAGACATGGTTCCTAAACATTTAACTGGTCTTTCATCGCACTGCTGTTTCCCCTGAGCGTCAGTGCCCACAATTTTCCGTCGTAAAGTAAATCGTAACCTACGTCTCCTGCAGCAGTGTGGTGACGCTTTGTGAAGGGAGGGGGGGTCGCTGGCCGTTCGTGAGGCATGCGGGCTAGGAAAGGCTCAGCCAACGTTTACTCCAAAGGTCAGATTCAAATCCACTTACAACGCAACCAAAGTGCATACGTAGGTGCCTCTGCGAAGGACCGAACTACCAACCCGAATGAAAATGAGACGGCAAGAGCAAAAAAGACTTTAAAATAAGAGATGTAAATAACGAAGGAGCTCAAATTAATAGCTTTCAAGCAAAAGTCAATGTTGGAACCTGCCAAATGCGTCCATGTGGAATTTCAACACAGTGGGGAAGGCGTTTATGTATTTGCCGGAATTTTCTACACGCATCAGGAAATATCCGGTGTAGTGCTTGGGAATGCTATGGAATTATGTCATGTTCTGTAAGGATCGGAGAATTTCCGACTCTTAGCAGGCACGTTGTCTATCGACCTCGAGTCTTGAATGAACGCTCTGACATAAGAGTACGGCAGTGGTAGGGTGAATGACCCCACTTAACTCTCGGTAGACTGTGGATCTCCTCATACGGGAATGGTGGTAATGGTGGGTTTTACGGGCGGGGCAGCACGCCAGACAGTAAGCTGACGAAATGTAGGAAAAAATAAAAATTGTCTGGATTTCTGCCGAAAGTCTTGTCGTCCATATTACTGTGGCAACGGGAATGAGCACGTCAATAAAAATAAACGAACAAAAGCAAATTTTCAAAAAATAACGAATTTTTAGTACTGGTTTAGGTCATGGGAAGTACTTGTTGCTAGCAATATAATGTCTGCAATGGCCTGCAAATGAATACCAAGATGAAATCCCCTGTGACACAATCCACAGTCCACCAGCAGTTAAGTGGGATCCTTCACCCTACTGTTGCCGAAGTACTAAGTGCAGTGGAATGGATATGCAGACAGGAGGTACCGGTACCACTTACGGGCGACTTTAGCGCTCCTCGATTAGACTCCCCTCGCAAACACCCCAGCGACATTATTTCACCGCGGACCAGCAGCGAAATTGCTACCAGGGTGCGGTGGGCTGAAGTCTGGCACGCCGAAGACCTTGTAAAAAGCCTCAAAGCCCAATGACGGCATTGTGACATGGCAACTGTAAACCGCCATCAAATAAGTTTGCTTGCCATCGTTGCCTTGCTGTTTGGTTTTTAAGCCAAAGCGCTGGAGGAGACAACCTCGAGCAAACAATTCAAGCGGCTGTTGGGGACCCGCCCGTATTCGAAATTCCCTAGAAACCTCATGAAATATGTCCGATCACAGTATTACGACCCATGCTACGGCGTCCGCGGGAACCGACGCGCTCCGCAACCCTGGTCCAGTGGTGAGGGCGAAGAGTATGCCAGCTGGACTACTCAATCGGGGACAGACTCTTGGTATTGGATGTTGGAATGTGCGAACGTTCCTGGACCCCCGTACTCAAAGTCTGACCGTGCGCAGCCTTGATCAGTACAACGTGGATGTCTGCTGTCTGTCTGAAGTTCGACTTCCTGACTCAGGCTCCCGTGAAATAAAGATCCCTGGAGTCGAATCGCACTTTACCCTGTACCACAGCGGCCTGCGCGACTCTTCTGGTCAGCACAGTGTGGCGATCGTCCTAAGTGCACTGGAATGGATGTGCAGACAGTGGGTACTGGTACTACTTGCGGGTACTACTTTAGCGCTCCTCGGTTAGACTCCCGTCGCAAACACCCACAGCGGCATTATTCCACTGCAGACCGTCAAATTCATCTGGCAACGAAGGTTTCCTGAGCGCGGGGCTCAGCGTCTAACAGAGTTGCAGTTATCTTGCTGTCTTTCCCGGTAAGTAAGACGCAACAAGGGAAGTGCACTCGCAGCCACAACCGCAACAGCTGAGGAGGTGGTGGATGAGGGAGTAGGCAGATTTGGTGAGGCAGTTGAGAATTAATTAGCTGGCTACTTTGGAAGGAGCACTCAGAAATTAAACAAGGCAAGTTAAAACTGGAGTTCATATACCAGAAAACACACGGGGAAAGCTGGGGGACCCACTGACGAGCCGAACCCCTCGCAACTGCGTCAGGCAGCGACATAAGATCGGCGAAACACGCGTGTCTGGGCTTTTAGCTAATACCTCTGTTGTTAGTTCTATACTACTGGCTGCCTGTTGGCGGTTTGTGAATATTAAGCGGTTATTCCACAGTAGCCGATGGATTTCAGCTGAAATATTCATATCAAAATTTGGAGCGTGCCTGAAAAGGCCCGTTTCGAAAGATTTACTCCAAGTTTGCGCATTAATTTCCTCGGAAATTAAACAAGGCAAGGAGCACTCAGTTCACTTGAGCTGGCGCTGAGACACGTTAGCCTTATAAATCATCTTATTGGAGCCCACTGCCCCATGAAAATGGCAAGAGCCTGTTTTCAACCCACATGGATCATTGATGCAATAAAAGAGAACACAAAGAGATGCAGAATGTGCAAATGAAGTACTCTGCACTGAAAAATTCCAGATTATTCACCAAATACAAACAGCAATTACGAATAGTGACGAAAAGGACTTATTTCGAAATTTTCGACTTGTTTTTAATGAAGACGTTCCTGTTTGTTTAGAGGTCTGTACGAAAGCTCTAACAGAGAACTTTGGTGCCGAGATCATTCCTAACTATCAGAGCAACCACCCAGTGGCTCATAAAATAATCTGTGCTTAAACCCCTTTTCCAACGCGCCTATCGTCACCGTAGTAGCGTGTATCTACTCAAGAGAGAAGTGGCTTACTTGTATCGGTTCTTTTCGACCCAACGGACACCCAGTCAGTTTTGAGAAAAACTGTCTTGGACGATAGGAGACAACTACAAAACATTGACTCTAACGGAGACAGTGTGTCGCAAAAATTTAACTTCCTGTCCTGAATGACAAGAAATCTCGAGGTGATCGCCCGACAGTTAAATCAGCCTAGAACCTCAATCTCCACAAGCCGGCGTCTTCCCTGTGAACAGCATTGTCCCGAGTAAAAGTCCCCATACCGAAGGAACAACAGACAAGTGTCGTTTACTGCATTACATGTGCCAACTGTTCATGCGCCTAATTGGGGCATTCCGGCCGACGACTTGGGACCCGCATTAACGAGCATAAGTTGGCCATCCGCCGACGGGACCCCCTGTTTCTCGTGTTTAAGCACGCCCTTGAGTGTGATCACCGCTTCAGTTAGGACGGAACGAAAGTGATCGCCAGTGCTAGCACCAAACAGGCGCGAGAGTTTCTAGAAGCCTGGCACTCTAATAACAATAGCATCAATCGCCATGTCGACTTTAACGCTCACTACGGAGGTCTGCGTTCACGGTTCGCCGGCTTCCGCCCACCCTAAGTCACCAACTGCAGTGAGGAAACGAGACCACCTATCCCAGGTGGCCATGTACACACTGGACATAAATTTGCATGAGAGAACACGGACATTGTCGGCGCCGGCCCAATGAGGAAAGACCTCAGATGAGGCATGCATCAGTCGGTGTATCGATTTAGATCCCACGTACAAATTTCTTAAGGACAAATACAATAGGGTGCAGCCAATGCCGCGGGGATTACGAAATGCAATTGACGCACATTAACGCAGGCCTCAGCCAACCACAGAATCACTTGTTCGTCACGGTCAAATAGTTGATTTTTTGTACATGATCCATAAGTCTGACGACGAACTGGGGAACTAGTCCCGAAAGGCCTTTCTCAGTGTCCCCCGTCAGCATATTTTACGCAAACTGGGTGCCATTAGCATCACTGGAGACCTTATAAACTGAATGAGCGTTCCTATTTGACCGAAAAAGAGTGCCTATGTGTTGGTGATTATCTTGCAGCCTTCATAGACCGAACTTTAGTAAAATCATGTTTTCCGATGACCTTGCGTTTTGAAAACCCAGATGACCAAGTCGTATTTAAGAGTACTCCTCACCGACTACAGACTTGGCCTGTTTGTTGACTGCTTGCCTTCAGTGTATGATGTCAGGACTCTTTTCGTTGGAAACATTTACCTTGAATCCATCCATATACCGCTGTCCTTTAAAATTATCAGCATTTCAGGGTAGGGTTTTCAAATACGTCTCCTATTCCCGTAAAGAAGAGTTGCTAAAATATACTGAATGTTCCTTTCGACCTGATCCAGTACTAGATCTCCTGATCATGTCCGTCACCAGTAGCTTGGTACCGTTGGCGCAGCGACTAGTAACGCAGTTCAGCGGGATGCTAGCAGAGGAGTTATGAGACTCCTCTAGCGGGGGCGGATGGCCGAGCACGCAGCAGAAGTGAGGAGGAAAGACGCTAGCTTCCAAGTAGCGGCTCACTCTACGGGACACATTCAAGTTTTACGCGGCAGCAATTCTTGATATAGGTGACAACCTCGTGAGCCAAGCACTCCTCGAGTCATGGTTTCCCGATCCTCAGTCAATCAACAGGCGCACTGACCTCCCCTCTCCTTATTCGGCGCTGAGACTTTGTCTAGGCAAAGTAGTTAGCCTCGAGGATAGCGCGCGGATGACCACTGTTCCTGGTGTCAACATCGGCGAGCCGAATTGCCCAAGAGCCCTCACGAATGACGAAATCCGTCCGTCAGCAACTCGACTGCGTGCGATGAACGTGGGAATCGATAATCTTGACCCGCACACAGGGGCATAGTAACTGCACGGAAACTGCATGCTTCAACACCTGGCCAGTCGAGCCGTGATGCACTCGGGAGCTGCCAACTGCGATAGGCATGTAGCGGCCTAGCAACTACATCCTATAAGTACTGCAGCACCTGGGCAATTTACCACCCTTATCTGACTCTGTCTCTGATGATGGATTCGAGTAAGAATCCGAAGCGTCAGGCTAATAAAGCTTTTGTTCTAGCGATCGTGTCTCCTTCGCTTCTACTTCCTGGAACTCGCCTCTTCACTTCTATTAGCAAAGATGTCAGGTTTCTTCAGGGTGTCTGTCCGTACGGTTATTATCAGCCTCAGCGGATCGTCTTCCAAATCTAATTCAGTGGCCCCCGGAAACAGGCATGCTGAACCGACTGCTGTTTACATCCGTTTAGTAAGAATCCTGGCTCACCGGACTCTCGTAGAATTCTGAGTCATTGCGCATAATAGCTGCGACTACATATAAGTCGCGTCCTTTAACCATTTTATTGTCTCTGTGCGTTTCCACCCATCCCAACCCCCTGATTATATTTCCGATACCGATTTTAAGTATGCCCCCGAAATGTTAGGCTGCCAGAGCTCTTTTTCCATTCGTCGACAGCGTCGTTTTTTAGGGTAAAGTGTCTCCTCTCGATGTTCTCTTTCGTGCTCTCCACTACTTTTTTTCATTAATTTAGTACTGCTCACTTTCGGGCTCATACATCGGGAGCTTCTACGACCTCTTCGGCTACCTTTTTGACAGCCTTTGGTCGCCAAACCGGTCGTCCTTCGAACCCTCCCGCCACCACCACCACCATCGCCACTCTCGTCCGCGCCATCCAGACGACACCTTTCTTCTGCTGGACCTTTGGCATTGGCTGAAGGGTCTCTTCACTTCTCTTCGACACTGCCTCTTTGCTCTGTGGTGCGGCTGCACTGGGTTGCTCGATCCCACAGGTCTGCTGGATGAGGAGATTTGGGGGGACGAATTCATGCAACGTATTGCCAACCCGCCCAGCCCAACCACCTCTTCTGCCTCCTCCCCCACCTCATCAATTCCGGCCCTGCTGCGACGCACAGTGATTAATCTTTGGTTGCGACTGGGGCCCCGCGTCAGAGAAGTCTTCAATCTCTACACGCGTTCCAAATTGGCCGCAGGACTGCGGCTTCTAGTGCAAAACAACTACATGGCGCCCCTTTTGCTCATGCTTCGAGGTAAGACGTTCAAACATCTGTTTCTTCTCTTACACCCAGTATCCATCTGCCGGCCCTGCTCTCAAAAGGCGGTCCAATCAGGGTTTCGGTTTTATCGACTTTCACATTTCATTGGTGCCCTATCGAGAGATCTCCCGACCTTTGTATTATTTTCAGTGAAAATCTTCTGGCGCCCGTCGGCGCCATTAATGTCTTGGTTTGATGACGATATTGTGGCGGGTAGAAGCGAAGAGGCGAGTCCTAGGAAGTAGTTCGGAAGAATGAGATGCGATTGCCGGATGCGTACTCGAACCCATCACCGGAGTTGAAAGGGTCCGCAAGGGCTGCCGTAGCTGCAATCGTAGGGTGTGGAGGCCGCAAAGTCGTTCATAACCCAATGACCGGCAGGTTACGCTCGAGCCATCTCTTGGCGAATGATCCCAGCACCTTCAAGCCCCCCAGTATCACCTAGAAACTGACCGTAGTAAGTGAATTTTTGGAAGAAGAATAGTTAACTCTGTGCAGGGGGAGAGTACCAGCAAAGACAAGGAAGACTGGGATGTCTAGTTCTGGCATGTTAGCCGTCATCTGCCAGCCGTATCCAATCCCAAGCCTGGGCGACCAGCGATTCGAACCCGGACTCTTTGGTTAGTAAGCGTCTTCAAGTCCAATTCTGGGCAACGACGCAATATGCGACCGCATCCAGAATGCGGAGGATAGGTCATCGGGTCGTGCGAAGCCGGTGGAAGTAGGGGGTTAGTGGGGCTAATGGATGGGAAGGAGAGTGGTGAAAAGGGTGGTGTTTCGGAAAAATGTTCGAATCCCGTGAATAGGTCCAAATAGATCCGTGCATGACCCTGAAGGCGACCCGAAAAATTGAATGCTAGCGAAATTTAACACCAAAAAACCAAAGGAAGTTAAATATAGCGTCGGCACAGTAAAACGCCAAGTTCAAAGATCAAGGCAGTGAAATAGTCAATAGAAACCCAAGGACGAATGACTTTGGCGAACCCCATAAGAGTAAAGTGGGACCGTTGACCCAACGGCACGACATAACAGCGGAACAGAGGGAAGCCGCCAGGATGGTCATCAAAGGCAAAGTATGCCAAATGAGCGTGTTTACCAATCGACAAATAAACTGAATGTGATATTGAAGCAAGAATTTATGTTATCTTGTAAAAAGGTAATCAGTGCTCACGAATTAATTAGCGCTACTTTCGTAGAAGTCAGTAAGCAGTAATAAGTGATTTACAAAACTGGGTCGCATATTGCTTCCTTTTCCAATGCTGTTCTATAGAAAGTTAGTGTTTCATGTAGTATTATAACCTCCGGCACGAAAGCCTTCAACATTTCAGTCTCACTGAAGTGAAATCATATACTCTGAATCATATTTAGCGGTCTTACTGCGCCCTATAAATCGGCTGGAAATTAGGCAGAAGGGGCATTTTATGGTCCCCAATGCAAAAAACGCGCATCATACTTCTTTCAAGGAATTTCGACCCTCCCTCTCCAGTATTTCAGCTCCGCTAGGGCACCGAAACAAACATAGAGCCAAATGTCTTATAAGACAGGTATGCCCTATGACTTTAGGTTTGACATGTAATGATATTTTTGAACGGTGAACTGCTGTACGGCATTAGATGTTCTGCTCGTCGTAGATGGGAAGGTGCGAAGGCTTGTGGCGGATTTTGCTGGGTACATATATCGATTGGAGTCCGAAAACTCATTTGGCGAAAACATCAAGTATCTACTTGTTGCATGCTTTTACCCTGCTGACAGTACAGGTACCAGTTAAAATCCAGACATCTGTTTTGCCGATATTCTGTCTCTGTATAAAGCAGCTGCGAGGGGTTCGGCTCATCGGTGGTTCCCCCAGACTTTTCCATGTGCTTTCTGGTAGATACTCCATTTTTTTTCGGACCGAACCTATAAATCCTCATTCCGGATGACTTGCTCAAAGTTCACGCATTAGTTTCCGAAGAAACTAAAAAGCCGAAATTTTGAAACTGGAGTACTCATCAGACAGCAAACAGAGAATGTTGAAGGACCTAGCGATGGGCCGGGCTATGTCATGCAACGGCAGAGTATCGGCAGTAAATCATGCAGACTGTGTGTACTACTGGCGGTCTATTGACAGCTTATAAATATTGCACGATTTCTCTGCTGCAACTGATGGATTTTGACTCAAATGTTCGTGTCAATTGATCCTTATGAGGATTCATCCGTAATGATTTGCTGCAAGTGAGCACATTAATTTCGGTCAGATGTAGTTATGTAAACAAACCCCAGCCACCTGTAATACAGGACCTATGGTAATAGGGGGTTTTTACAGGTGGGGCCACGGAACACACAGGCGAAAGGTCAAGTAGTTGTATGCAAAATAAAAGCTACTGGGAATGCGCAGTTTTACTTTGAGTGTTTCGGACATAGTTGCCCTAACCCAACCCCAACAGTATTGTATCCATCAGGTGAGGCTACATAACCACATCTTCCCTTAATTTTTGCGGAAATTAAAAAAGCGAAAAAAAGCCAATCATCATTAGAGGGACGGATGAGCTGTGATTTGGTGAGACGGATATGAGCGGCTTGCCAGCCTGTCTCCCTTGTGCACTACTCGCTCGCGGTTTACACTAACTGCTGCACAATTGCGCGTGACGCCAATGCCACCTACGTTGGCGTACGGCCTGTCGCTAATTCAGCGGCCGCCTCGGTTGTGGTGTGTCTCTGGCGACTTTAACACGGCAGGAATAGCCAAACAAAGACTTGTGCATACCGCACTTGCATGCCAGACTGACAGTGTCTCTCTCTCCCTCTCTCTCTCTCTCTCACTCTCTCTCCCTCTCTCCCTCTCTCTCCCTCTCTCTCTCTCTCTCTCTCCAGTCATTAGCCTCGGCCTGTTTCCTCGAAAACCTGTGTTGTTCCGTTTCCGGCACAACAGTTATCCGTAATTAAGCACAGTATACCCATTTTTTCCATTGTCCTGCCCTGTTCGTTCGTGGATGCTCGCAGTCGCCTGTCGATCTTGCCGTTGTAATTTCCCGTTTAAGAACTGCAGTCTGCGAATTTTCTCCTCGTGTCGTAGGTATCCTGAGCTGTTAGTAGATCCTCGCACCCTGTTGGAAAGTAAGTGCAATGAGGTGGCGGTTGCCGCCAATGCGTACGCAGTACGAAGATCAGCAGCTGCCGACATCCCCGCCGTCCATCTCACGCCTACATGATCTGAAATAAAGTCACAGGCCGGGACTAGGATTTTTTGGCCTAGAGTGGAAATACCCACCACAGCCCCCTCCCTTGACGTTTTTCGTATAAGCTTCTCAAGTTATTTTGATG